>WBNM01009683.1:0-17759 GCA_013399055.1 Ramphastos sulfuratus | reverse complement strand
AAGCAAGCACCAGCCGCAGAGAAAGAAACGCCGCTCTACTGAGCCGGGACAGGCTAAAAGGAGGGGAAAATAAATAACAATCAAAGCAAATGCAGCGCTGATGCTTATAAAAGTAGAGAGAGACTCACCTGCTCCAGTGTAGCAGAGCTGTGCATCCGGGGACGAAAGGGACTGGGGGGTCCTACGGGGGGGCCAGCGCCTAGACTTTGAATCTGCTTTCCCTTACCCCCCTCCCGCAAAGTGGCTACCTGTAGTGAAGCCTTGTTGCAACAGCAGATTAATTTGTTGTCTTATTACCATAAAAATGTGCTCGGAGAGGGGCTGGTGGGGAGAGAGGGACGTGGGACAGAGAAGGAACTTCCTCCAAGTTGAAAAGGGAGGCGGTGGGCTCGGGGAACGGAGGGGGCGCGCCGAGGCTAGCATCGGAGCAGGGAGCAGTGGGGGGGCGCAGCCCACCCGGGAGCGGACAGTGCTCAACTCGTGGGCCCGGCAGCCCCCAAGTAGGGTGGCGGGACACGGGGACAGGGATTTTGCCATTTACTTTGGAGGCAGTGGAAGGCAATCCTGTTAAATCTACCCCTGTGAGCAGACTGTGCTGCTGAGAGATTCCTTGTCTGCCCGTCCACCCATCCGTCCATCCATTTATCTATTATCCACTTGTCTCTTATTTTCTTCTACCGCTGCGTTTTGGTAAAGGCTTCGTGACTGAAAATAAATAATAAATAAAACAAAGCTCCAAAGAAAAGAAGAAAAATCCCCAGTGCTAAAGACATCACTGAGTGAATATTTTTCTTTCTCTCTTTCTGCCCCCCCTCTTCCATCTCCTCGTTGATTGAAAGTCTCTCTCAGCTCCAACAAGGAGTCCCAGGAAAAATGAACCATCCTGCTATCGATTCTTCATTAAAATTACATTTCTGCATTTGCTAAATTGGTTTTAAAAAGCTTCCCCTGTTATTATTGTCTTATCAGACCCGGCGGTGCTGGGCAAACAGTATTTAAAAGCTTGGGACCTCTCCAAGAAGGGCTGTTGGGGGTTTTGTCTGTGCCTGAGTTTCTTTTTCTAAAGTGTTTAGGAAAATGTTAACAACATGGACTGGCGAAAAGTGCGCCCCAGACAAGTGGATCATTGCAAAAATAAAGAAGGTGGAGGGAGCGCTTTCCTTCATAACACTTAAAAATCATCGATTGTCTCTTCAAGCAAGGAAAAAAAGTTTAATTTTAAATATTAAAATAGGACACCAAAAGTCAATAATGGCAGCAGGGAGTGTTTTTCTCAGACGTTGTCTCCAGCTAGATCTGAAGCTGCCTCCGGATCTGTCTGGAGCGGTTCCTCACCTCGCTGCAGCCGGAGCCCTGCTCTCAGTCGCACACCCCTGCCTCTCTGAAACGTGTTTCCACGGAGAGATGTGTAAATAAGTCCATCTAACCTTCACACAGGCACTGGATTTCTCCGACCTTACCCCAATAAACCCCATGGAATCCCCCTCTTCCCTCCCCAAAGTGGTGTGGGAAAAACCCAGGAGGGACTCCAGGAGATTTACTTTGAATTCTGCAAATCTCTCTTGAAAGAGCAGGGAAGCAGAAATGTCTTCCTGATGTGTTTATCCCCTAATCAGTTCATTAGTTATAAACAACATGACATTAGAAGTTAGGAGGCAGTTGATATTAATTTTTATTTAACTAGTTGATGTTTAATCCGTCACGCCAGGCTGCTTAGNGGGGGGGCACGACGGGGACGAGGGGCAGGGAGACGAGGGAGGGGAAAGATGGGCGAAGAGAAGAGGGGCAAACCTGGGAAAGAGGGAAAAGCAGTAGAGAAGGCTGGAAAAGTCTCCCTCCCCTTAATAAAGAGAGGGAAAACCAAAACAAAACCACCCCAAACAAAAAACTAAACAAACAGAAAAAAAGAGAAGAGAAAAGAAAAGAAAACAAAAAGATGAAAATCGGCAGAGGGAGAAGGGGAAAGAAACATGAAAAATACCATCGAAAGGCTGAGCCGAGAGAGCCGGGAGGAGCAGGTGCCCGTCCTAGGCAACTTTGCAGGGCGAGGGGGCGACCAGGCAGGCCGGGCAACTGGGCCAGGGCCACTCAGACGTCCCCCCAGGACGGGGGGCGGCGTGGGGCAGGACCGGGCAGAGCGAGGGTCTCTGCCGGAAGCGTCCTTCTCTTTTAATAAAGAGCTGCAAGCTAATTAGAACAGGACTGGCCAAGGGAGAACAGCAACGGAATAACAGGGGACCAGGCTTCTGCTGACTTTCGGGCATGTCACATTTCTCGTTCATGTTAAACTGAGACTCTTAACCAAAGGGCACAAGTGCTACTATTAAAAAAAAAAAAAAAAAAAAAAAATCTGAACGATGAAGGACGGAAGACTCGTGGGTACATTTACGGACACAGGTCTCTTCCTATCTCAAAGCCGTGCTGAAGTATTATCTAACTCGAGTCTAGAATCATAGGCTTCCCTGCTGTAATTTCTAGTTTCCCATTGCAGCAAACGGGTACTCTACAGATGGGCATAGGGTACCCGTTTGGTTATACATCATCTTCATGTATGTGAATCTCTACTCTCCACTCGATGACCCTGCCAGCGTTTGGGACCTCTGTCTCCGCCTTTGCTCCCGAGGTGACCATCGAGCATTATCCCAGCACCTCCGAGCTCCCGCTGCGGGACTCCTGGGGCTTCTACCCCCTTGAGAACGCTGCTGTGCCCCCTCGGTGTGCCCTTTCGCTCGGTACGGCTCGGCATGCATTCACGAGAACTGTTAAGAGCTACATCCTCGTGTCTTTCACAACTCAAGCATTTCTTGACGAACCAGGAAAGCTCTCGGCAGTAGCTCGGTGCCTTGCTTGGCCCTGAACGCCGGTTCCGCCGTGCGGCTGTGAATTCAGGGAAAGTGTTCCTGCTTGCGACCCATATTTTAATATCAATTTCCATATTAATCAATCACCCCATCTATCTGCTGGATAAAGGAAATAGTTCGCATTCCGAAGAAAATTGCCTGCTTTCCTACAGTTAATAGTTAACTCCAACATAGAAAGTTCCCAGGGAAATGCGGAGGCAGAGGGAGAACGGCTCTTCCCGCTCCCAGTGAGCTCCGGCCGCCGCTCCCCCCGGGGAGCGTGGTACTTCTTAACACTCTCAAGAGCCTCCAGCTCCTTCGCGGCAGGCCCGGGGCTCCGGTTGCCTCTACCTTTCGGGAGGGAACCCGGGACTGAGTATTTTAAAGAATGAGCTCCAGCTGAGGGTGTGGGATGCGGGAGGGAGGCAAGTTCTTTCCCCATAGACGGAGACAAAGTGGCTGCAACAGGTAATAGGGCAGACACCGGCGACACGGGGAGCTTGTCAGTGGTGGAGGAAATGCTCCCCACTTGCCCCTTTAGCTTGAGAGCATTATAAAGAAATAGGGGTCTTTCCTTTTGTCTGGAGTTTCCCTCTCTCTGAGGCAGAGTAGGCTCTGAAGGACAGGAAAGATATTAAGGAGGGGACCTGTTGAGGAACCTGCCAGGGAGACTCAGGGGTGGAGGCGAGGCTTGACTCCGATCGGGGACTGCAGCACTCGGAGGCCGCTCCCTGCGGTCCGCCTCGCCTGTAAGCCGTGCCCGGGCAGACTCGGCTCTTTGTCGAGAGTTTCGGGGCGACTTCACAGATGCGGAAATGTCGCTGCTGCTGTCCTACCCAGTTGCGTTAGTGCTGGGTTGGCCACCTGGTGCCTTTTGGAGGTGATGGTGGAGCTGGAGAGGGCGTAGGGCAAGGGAAGAGGAGCAGGGAAAGGAGCGGCCCTCCTCTCCAGTTCGGGGTTGTCTGCGGAGGCTGTGGGATGAGTGGAAACTCTTAAGAGCTACCGGAGTTGGAGGGACACTGCTGGCACGGGGAGAGATTGCCCTTCCAGGGCCTGGGCTGGTGGCAGAGTTGAGTGGGAAAGGAATTGAGGGAGGTCTGGGGTGGGTGTGCCTCCCCAGGGTGTGCCCAGGGGGCAGTGTATTTGGACTGCCGTGGGCTGGAACTCTGCCGACCGCCTCTCCAGGCGCACCGGCAGTGGCTCCCAACTGCCTTCAGGTCTCTCCGTCGGGGAACAGGGGTGCTGGCTCGGGGCACGGGCGGATGTGAGCCGGCGGAGCTGCGACAGGCGACGCTGGTGCCTCGGTCTAGGTGTAGAATTGCCAGCTGGGACCGGGGCCCTGCCGTGGCGCGAGGAGAAGCGAGCTAGGCAGAGGGGTGTCCCAGTGCCTCTCCGAGACACCAAGGCCGACCGGCTGTGGGAAACCGAATCCTCGGCCAGGGTCAGCCCGAGATCTCCGGCACCATACCGTGAAGACCCGGCGTCTCCAAGCAGGGCGGCCTCGGGCTATTCCCGTTGCCCGTCCAGGCGGGCGTCCGCGCGTCCCACCAGAGGGGGCAGTACAGATCGGCGGCTCTGGTCCCCTCTCTGGGCGCGTCAGGCATCGCGCTCCGGCCTCGGCCTCGGCCTCGGGATGGGACGAGGAGTTTTAATCCCCTCGCTGCACTATAGTGAAGCTCAGCTTGAAGAGCTCTTCCCAAGCTGTTTCCGCTTTCCGGTCCCCCCAAGCCAGCGACGGCAGTTGGCAGAACCGGTCGAAGCCTTCCGCAGTCCGAGCAGGCACACCCCCTGCACCGGGTGTCCTCATAGCCGGGAGCGCAATCCCGGGCTTTTGGGAGACGTCGATGTGGCTGGTTCCTCCTTTTCCAGGAAGTTCAGCCCAAGTTTCTACCCTGAGGAATGGAACTAGCAGCCGGGCGGCCTGGTCTGTCAGGGCCTGGAGAGCTGCTCCGCGCCTCGGGACGTATGGGGCCAAATTGCGTGGATTAGGAATTAGAAGAGGGACACACAGACGGGGGACGGTTGCCAAAAATGAAGAAAGGGAAAAGTGGAAGATCTCTCAAAAATCCTGAGAGGCTGAAAACACACAGAGCATGCCCTGTACTACTGTGCAAAAGGGGGAAATAAAAGAGGGATGGAACTAAATGAGAAGATGGAAATCAGGATGGATGGATGGACAGAGAAACAGACATCGATTTTTACTAATATAAAAGAAAAAAGGGCTGGATGAAAAAGGGGCCTTTTAATTTAAGGATGACAGGAGGATGTATGGATAGACAGACTAGGGATAAAGTTGTGATGCAGAACACAGAAAATATGAGAAAGGGGAAACAGAAAGTGTGGAAAAAGAAACATCTACAGGACAGAGGAAGGAAAGGAAAGGAAAAGGAAAAGAAAGGAAAGGAAAGAAGAAAAGAAAGGAGAAAGGAAAGGAAAGGAAAGGAAAGGAAAGGAAAGGAAAGGAAAGGAAAGGAAAGGAAAGGAAAGGAAAGGAAAGGAAAGGAAAGGAAAGGAAAGGAAAGGAAAGGAAAGGAAAGGAAAGGAGAGAGAAGAGAAGAGAAGAGAAGAGAAGAAAAGAGAAGAGAAGAGAAGAGAAGAGAAAAGTGGTAAAGAGAAGAGACTTTGAACGGTAGACATCAGAATTAGAACAGGAAACCAGAAACATGGCAATTCGCGCCAAGGCAATTTCTCCATTGGCGTTTTATGGAGCTCCTAAATCTGAACGCTATTTTGAGCTGCAAGAATTATTTCCTCCTCACTTTTCTGTTTTAGGTTCACTTCCAGTTTCTATGGCGGGTCCCTGGGAGCAGAGCATCTCAGGGGAAAGCAGAGGAAGCAGTGGCAAGCACGGGGAGCAGGCGCGTCCTGCTGCCCCGCAGCCCCCACGCCCGGGAGGACACGGCCGCTCCCGAGCCTCCTACCCCGGCATCCCTCAGTAGCCCGGGGATCCTGCGGGGTGGTAGCGGGAGCTGTGTGGGCCTGCGGGCAAAAGCAACAATTCTCGGCACGGTGAGGGAGGGGAAGGAGCTGCTCTTTCCCCCGGACATGGCTTCCCTAGGGTGGGGAGGGAAAAAGCCTGCTCGCAGCGGGGCGGCGGCACGTCCAGTCTGCCTGGCTCCGCATCTCTGTCCGGGCTGGGATAGAGTGGCGAGGGTTGAAGAACCACTAGGGAAACAACAAAATCAAGACCTCGAGGTCCGGAGAACTGAGGAAACGAAGTGGCTGTCCCTTCCCAGACAGCCCGTCTTCGCACTCCGCCTCTATGCCAGTGGAAAACTCCAAGCCTCGATGGAAAACTCCAGGCTCTAACGATGATAAGAGGAACAATAATGACAACAATGATAACGCGTTTCCGTATATTAAAACCCAGGAAATAAATGTTCTCCTACACCCGCTGTCTCCCTGGCCTCCGGATCTCTGGGACACTCTGAGTTTTCAAAGGATTTGTGGGATTGGGGCAGGTTTGGGGGAGAAATACTAACGGCAAGAGTAAAAGCCGGGGGAGATGTAACTCGTGTGCCTTTCACCTTATCCTGGGAACACAATCATTGTTCTCATGACAAGAATCTCTGTTATGGTCTGGGAGCTGCAGAGAAAAGGGAAGTTTGCAGGTCTGTCTCCTATCTCCGCTGTGACCAGGTCCCCCCCGCCTCCCCTAGCCCGCCTCACCACCCCCGGCAGCCTCCGGGCTCTGAACCAGTTGATATAAAAGTGTGTGCGAGGAGGATAAAAGTTCCAGTCTCTCAAGAGGGGAGAAGGCTGCAGGGGCAGAAGCAAGTTAATTTCCAGCCGATTTCTCATTACTCTTCTTAACGCCTATAAGGGAGAGAAAATTAGGCACACAGCACACGTTTTGGCCACTTCATAAAAAATGCAGATTTGAGAGATGATGTGAAATGTGCCCTCGAGTCAATGATTAAAGATAACTGACTAATTTTTTTTTTTCCTGTTTGGAGTTGAGATGAGAAATAACCCTGAGCTTTGAAGGTCCAGGAAGAGTCCTTTAATAACCGATAAATTGGCCCAAGAACTCCTTCGCCCCCGTCCTACCCACTCCGCCATCACACCGCGGCTGTCGCGGGAAGATGCAATCGGCTGCTTTTTGCCTGACGATCGATAGGAAACGTTCTCGGGGGTTGATTTCCCGAGCGGTTCCTGTGTACACGCCCGTGTCACTCAGCGAGTGGGTCCAGAGAGCTGCGGCTGCTGTTGCCTTCTCCCACTCGTGTCGGTCGCTTTCCCTCCCCACTACCCGCTTAGTTTGTCAGCTTTGCCTTCGAACCAACTGAGGGATGGAGATTCTGGTTCAACAGTATTAACTATTTGCACTTTAAAAATAATGAGAGAAGAGATGACCAGCCTGGAAATAGGCATAATCACATTTGTTTTGGAAGTGGAGAAGGGGGCGGAGGGCTGTTGGTAACGGGCATCTCTGTCAGTTGCCATCTCTCCTCTGGTTGCCAAGTGTTGGGGCTTCCCCCAAGTTTTTTTAAGTTTTGTCATCGACGAGTGTCCATGTAACGGGAAAGCACCCACGACTCCCTCCACTTCCAGTCGTAAGCGGAAAAAGAAGTGTTTCTCCAACCCTGCCAGGGAGAAGTTCAAAGACACAATGAAGGAAAATTGTCATGAGGAGCCCAGACCTGTCCCTTTCCCCTGCCTGTCATCGGAGGGTGCAGAACTCCCCGGCTGCTGGCTTCCAGGGCTCTGGGATCATCGGTGGAAAACGGAGCCATGAATTCTGAGGGAAAGGCTAAGAAGAACACTCCCCCCCCCAAAAAAGTGCTTCGATTTCTGACTTTCTCAAATGCACCCTTCCCTGCGGCCTCCATCACAAACTTTGGAGGAAGGAAAAATGGGAAGGGAAGGAAAGATAAGACGAGAAGAGGGGTAATAAAATCTAAGCTTTCCAGTCCGCTGGAAGAAGAAATGTGTATTTCTTTTCACTAAACACTCCTAATTTTTCAATTCAATTGAAAATAATAAAATGTATAAAGAAAGCAGGGATGCAGTTTTCCAGAGCTCAGCTGCTGAATAACTCATCAGCTGCACTGATTTCTTTGATTAATCCCGAAGTCTGAAGTAGAAGCATTTCCAGTGTGATACCTTACACGCCAAGCTGCTTCTGATTCCCTACTTTGTCTGACTCATTCATGGGCATTTAATTTTTTATTGCCCCCCCCCCGCCACCAAGTGTACTTGCTTTCTGATTGCCCTGAGTAAATGCCTTTTCCCCATCTCCGGCATCCCAAACCTCTCAGCACCCTGGTAGGAAGGGAGTCGCAGGCACCAGGCAGGCAAACTGGACCACTTGAGCTCCTGGCAATTTTCTCTTGCTCCGTAGTCAGGAGCTTGTAATTCTGATTCCGAGTGCGAAACAGCACAGATCCGCATTCACTCTCTTCATGGGACTTAATGTAACTGTACACGATCCTTTATGCAACCATATATCTGACGAGTTCTCTCATTGCCAGACAGATCGCCAATTCTCACATTCTCTGCATAGCTCTACGAATATATGTTGTATTCACAATTATGCTCATATGCCCAAAATATGTTCATCTGTAGAGAGGGATGTGTGCCAATAAATGTCTTTAGAGAGGGATGTGTGCCAATAAATAGGAAACGTATAATATAAAACCGAATCTCTATATCAAAATGAAGAGACTTTAATTTATATATACTTTATTGCATTTAACCCTTCATTGGGAGACAGCTAGGGAGCATTTAACCTGTGGGGAGAGGCACTTGCGCAGGGATGTGACAGAGGCCGCTCCTCTCCGCTGGCACAGCCGGTGTTCACGCACATATATCACACCTATTTCTCTCCCCTCTTGTGCACGTATGAAGTATCAACGTGATGCTTTAGAAAAACTGTAAGAGCTGCGCAGTTCTTTACCCTTTTTCCAGATGATGCTGTTGTTTATAGAATCCCGCTTCTCTGCGAGGCGCTTTTCACCCTCCGCACTCATTTACACTAGCGAGTCATTTATCCAGCTTGCTTTCCTCCGTGCATTACCCGGCTCGGAGTCAACCAGAAGCACCAAATTCCTGCCTTTCTGATGAATGGGCAATATTGTCTGCTCCTTACAGGGCGAGAGAAAAATGACTCGGGCAAACGAGACCGAAGCCGGGGGTTGCTCAGCCGCTGCCCCGACGGGAGCGAAGCGAGGCCGGTCTCTACTTCACTGGGCGCGGGGGCAGTGGCCGGGTCGTGTCGGGTCGGGCCGAACCGAGCCGAGCCGAGCCGAGCCGAGCCGAGCCGCCCCCCCTGCTTTTCCTCGCCGCGGGTGGGAGGATGGGAGAGTCGCGGGGAAGTCTGTGGCTGGAGCCAGGCTCTCCGGCGAGGAGATCGGCTCAACCTGCCGGGGTGCTCCCGGACCCCGCTCGCATCGCCGTGTGCCTGCGCTGGGCTGTGATTTCCCTGGGCTGGCCCTGGGCTGCTTCGCGGGAGGTGCTAATTAGAGTGTAGCTGCCAGGTCACTGATTTCGTGTTACCAGAGTTGCCGCGGTTCTTTTTTTTTTTTTTTTTTTTTTTTTTAATGAAATATCATCCCCGATAAGAGGCAGTAGGAGCTGGGTCGGGGGTAGTTTCCTGTGAGATCCCTCAAACCCACAAATCCCAATCAATCTAATACACACACACTGTTGGCTTGGGAGTTTCAACCTCCGGACCCGAGGATCTGTCTGGTTTCTCTTTGTTGCTTTGTTGTAAGTCTCCTCGTGAAACCGAGATCTGAATGCAGGGAGCATTATCAATGACTTTTAAATAATAACAAAGGGGGAAAATAAAAATAATTAGCCCCGCCTCTTCTAGTTTCAATTACTCTAATTAAAAACCTGAAAGGCAATTCCTAGGCAATATCTAATAATAGAATTAGCAATCGGATCCATCATTTCACACGGGGATTTACTTGCAGAGGTACTCTGCGAGCTCTATTAATAATAATAAAAAATCCTGCTAACCCTCTTTTTAAAATTAATAACTCTGTAATTATAATAATTTTATGTGCCTTTTTATAAGAAGAGGTTAATGTTGCCACAGTCTGGGGATGGGAAGGATGAAGTGAAGCGAAATACTGCTGCTTAAACTGACACCTTCCTATTTTATTAGAAGACATTATTATTATCAGACATCTGCAGGTAGAGAATTAAAATTAAAATCGCTTTCAACAATTCAATACACTTTTTATCAGCCATCTATCTGAAAATCATGAACATTCATCATCGGAGGCATTCTCCCTGAAAACAAGAACCCATTCAAATTTTATACAAATTATCATATTTATCATAGTCTGAAACTCTGGAGTAACATCTCCACAAACTGTCTGTTAACTCCCCAGGGAACTGAATTCCACTCCACAGTCGCTCAGAGCAATTCTCGCTCCCTCTCCCTCTCTCTCGGCCCTTTCACACTCCCTGCTTCCCGCGACTCCGCAGCCCCAGAACGGAGAGAGCGAGGGCGCGGAGAGAGAGGGGCAGAAAGATGTGGCTAGAAACCACATTAAAATAAGGCACAACAAGGCGAAATGCCATCCTCAGCTCTGCGAGGCAAGGAAGTTTCGCCTGCTGCAACGGGGCTTTGGAACCAGGCACTCTCCCTGCCGATTTTGGATGGGTGGCGTCGGCTTGTCCGTGAGGCGGAGGTCTTTGCATGAGAACATTATTGTGAGGAGCAGCGATAATAGCAATACTAACAACAGTATCAACAACAGTAATATTCGATTCCACTCCACTTTTTTTTTTGTTTGTTTTTTATTGATTTGAAAACGCTGCCAGTGTTTTGCCGTGCAAAATAAAAGCGGCGCAAGGAAATATATTGGCTGTTATTTATATGGGCATTTGGTGCTGGTGACAAATGACACGAATCGGTGCTTCCTGTTTGCGGGTCTGGATGAGACAAATCACTTCCCACGCTTTGCTAATGACAAAAAGTTCATCAGCGCTGAATCAGGGGGCTGGAGTCTCACCGGTTCCACTCCTGTATTGATCCCCCTGAAGATCGTGTTTCTCCCTGGTAGGGGCCACAGACGCAGAGGAGCTCTGCTCCCCTCGCCCTGGGGCGGCCCCGGCTCCCGGCCCCGCCGCCCCCCGGCCCTGTGCCCTCCAGCACCATGGAAAAAAAGTAGTTCCAATGCAGTGTTTGTTAACTAGGTTATCTAGGCTGTAGAAGATTTTAATGTTGAATTTTATAGCTTTACCACGCTCTACCGTCCTTGTGAATATTGTAATATTGCATTTTTTACAAGTTACTCTTCTGTTAATGTTCCAGCTAGTAACTTTTATAATCCTCCTCAATGAAATTTTTTTGTATTCTTCCGCACCGTTAACCTCAATGGCGGCACCTCAGCCCCTGGCAGGAGGCAAAGATGAAATGAATTCCTCTTTAATCAGAAATAATAATAATAAAAACACACACAAGACTCCCTCTGCCTTCTATTTCAGCTTCCCTTTTCGGGGAGGGGATGTCACCTCAGGAGTGTCCATGCCTCTGCTCCATCCTGCACCTCTGGCATGTATCTCTGGCAGAAATGGAGATGGGCCGGAAATGGTTCTTGTCCAGTCCTGGTCACTCCATTGGGGATGGGCGGTTCATAACCTTCCCAGGCCTGGTCTGTGTATTCTCCCAGACGTTGCTGCTGCTTTCTGCTGATAGTCTGGAAGCTGACTGTGCTGCAGACATGAGCTGTCAGCCTTCACAGAGCTGCCTACCAGAAGAGAAAGTTGGGCACTTGTTTTCCTTCTTATGTCGTTCTGTCTGTGGTGTGACTGAAGTGCCTCACAGAGCAGCATCCTTAGAGCAAGTCCCACCAGCATCAATCAATTGAGCTCAGCTCACTAGTTTCAGTTGACCTTAGCTGGGCTGGAGGTGCCCAAGCCCTGGCTATTTGTTTTGCTGAGTGGTTGGAGATGGATGTCAAAGAGGTACGCATGCAAGAGATGCACTCAAATGGACTTTTAATAAAAGATGTAAATAAGACTGGAAATCACGTTCCCCCCCTTTCAAACTCCCCAACCTCCAGATGCATTTACAATTGAATTAGACTTGCAAGTGCAAATGATCAACACCCAGCAGCAGAAGGAATCATATAGCAGTAATGAACTGAGTGCCTTTTAGCCCAGAAAGTGTATTTTGAACAAGGATTGGATGTTGTTATTTCCCTTGGTCACTGTTAGTATTTAAGAACTTTGTTCTCAGACTCAGCCTGAGTCTTGTGTGAATGAAATGTTGGAGAGGTTTTTGTGTGTATGCATTGGCATGGGTGAGGGCTGCCTCTGAACCTTGTCTACCAGCTAACTTCCAGAAACTGCATGAACAGCTCATGGGATATTGTCCCCAGGGTTATCCCAGTAGAAAATTTTCTCAGTCCTAGCTCCTGGAGTTAAGTGATTATATGCGACTCCCAGCTTTTGTGTGTTTTTAGGCTAATATTGTTACAAGGTAAGACTTAAGTTCAAACCTTAGCAATCAAATAAGAAGGATGTAAAGTTTATTGTTCATTTGCTTGTATCTCAGACTTTAACTGATTCATGATTGATACAATGTTTGGAGATGATAATGGGACACTCCTATAATTTATCAATCAGAACATCTTACTTATTTAGAAACATACAACAAGCTTTCTGGTCATTCCACAATATAAAGATAATTTTGCTGTCATAGCAGTCTACAACCGAGCAATCACAATAGTTTATGTGGTCCAGGGTTAAATAATAGCTTGAAACTAAAACACACATACTCAAAGCAACTAATTTTTAGATTTTTCAGTTGAACCATTTAAACAAGTATTATAACTTCTTTNTTTTTTTTTTTTTTTTTAGTGAACAGGTATAACAGATGCAAGTTTCTCTAGAAGAAGTGAAACTGTGTGGGAAGGTTGGATTATTTTCACATAATTGTTACTATTTAACTAGTTAATACTCTGGTGTCACCTCATAAGGCAAAAACATAATACAAACTAGTCTTTGGTCTAAAATCTTGATTTAGGAAAGAATTACTATTCTTCAAATTGCTTATCTAGAACCTCATGGGATGCTTTTCAGCGTTAGTGCTGAGTAGATAAATAGGGAGGCAGTATTTCTGTGCTACTGGTAAGGAGAAAAGGCAAACTATATGGAAAACACAAAGGAAAACAGAAACAAAGCTGGGAACCAGGTCCTTGCTAATTTAGCGAAGGACTGTTAAACAAAATGACTAAGCTGTCTCCTCAGGCCTGAACAAAAATCAATAGCAAGTTTGATCTTCTTGTCCAGAGACCAGCAGGGCACATCAGGCTTCCTGCATCCTACCCAGACATGCTCCAGTGGCCTCAAGGTACCCTTTCTCAGGATGTTGCTGGAATGGCATGGGATACACAGCACTCTGTTATGAGCACTGCTTGGATGTTATGCTAATCACATAGTATTTGGACAGAACCACTTTTTCCTGAGGAAAAGACTACAAAGGACCCATCAGGCTTTAATGACCTTAACCTGGAGTCTCCACATGCCCCACACTCTCTAGCCCGTGGGCTGAGGCCTGGGAGCTCAATTTGAGCTCTGACTTGGGCTTTGCTTCATCAACATTGTAGGTGTACCATCTTCCTCTGGTCCTTTGGATGGGCTTTGGACTTGCATTGTAGGTAGCTTGTCTTCTGGATGCCCCATTTTATGTATATGTTGCAGTTTGTCTCCAGTCATATCTTTTAGCCATGACTTACATTGCCTCTGAATCCATTCTGCAGCATTTTCTCCAGTCCTGTCTGACCTTGTCTCCTCTTGCTTCCCAGCTGGCCTCCTCTGGGTGTGCCTTTGCTTACTTTGCTTGGGTCTGATGATGGAGCCTGTTGCTGACTTCTGGCTCTGCTTGCTGTACTCAGGTACTGTGCAACCCTGCCCCATCACCATGTGCCTGCCTTGGGGCTGCTTTTGGCTTCTGGCTTGTCTGTGCTGAGAGAAGAGCTGGCCCTTGTTCCTCCCTCCTCTGCTTGTTCCACAGAGCTGCTGCAGCTCTTCGTGCTTCCACTTGTTCTTGAGAGTTGCAAACAGAGGCCAGGAGGCTCTGCTGTGTTAAGGAATTATTTGGGGTTCTTGGTGCTGTTTATTCACACTCTGACTGCAAGCACAAAATCAAAAGGCTGGCTGAAACACCATAGTCTCCAGTGTTTTTCACTGTCAGAGCTCAATGAACATTTGCAAGGCAAGGGTTTACTGTTTTGCAAGTTGGTGGTAGAGGGGCATCTGTCTCTCTTAACTTTGGCTGTCTGTGAAGCCAGTATTTCAAACTAATTTTCTAGAGCCAGTGCAAACTTTTAGGTCAGGTAAAATCTGATGAAAAGATTAAGAATAGTCCCTTTTCCCTTCTCTTTCCCTCTTCAGCTTGTATACTTTTTTTGGGTCAAACCCTTGGCAGTCTCTGTTTATTCCTTATAGGGACCTTAAATCTTTTTACTCTCCTCTATCCTGTTTAACATATATGTTGTGATATTTTAGTTCCAGTACCATTTATTCATGAAGCCTGGGAGAAAATTCTCAGAATGCATTGCTAGATGCTCTTATGAACCCTTATACCCAAAACCTGGTGGAAAAATTTGCATGCCTTGATTCTAAATTTAGTGTTCTCATAGCCTGGGACACTGCTGCTGTGTATTTGCTATTGGTGTGCAATACAAAGTTAACTTCTTCATTTTAACAGCTAAATTATAGCAGGGAATTTTCCTCAGAATTCCACCCCCTCTCCCCACCAAGCCCACTGCTTCTGTTCTGAAAAAAATTATACTCAGTTTGAAGCTAGTCCATGACTGCTGCAGTGATTTGGAGGCAGATCTACCGAATTGTATCCTGTGTCAGTGGCAGCAGTAGTGTCTTTCATACTTCAGGGGCAGATTTGGGGAAAAGAGAAGAAAAGATGCAATTCTGAAACAAGTAAGTTAATACACATAGTTTTTCAATGGGTATCAGATCACTGATTTCTGATGAAAACTTATTTAAAAAAAAATTCCCATTAGAATGATCAGAACTCATGAACTACTGGCTTTGGAGAGAGGAAAATAACGTTCTAAGCAGGTGAAAGTTCAAATTAATGTCAGTGATTGTGTTGATGATGTAAATCCGTGTCAAAGACCATTACGTCATATGGACATGCCTGGTCTGGCTTTAAACTTGCTAATTTGAGTATTGTTCATAGGCCATAATTAGTTCAAGCTGGACTCTGTGCTTAATACCTGCTTCAGTTCTCAGGAGGGTTTCACAGTGCACGCTGAGCTTCACATTGTCACGGCTATGCTGCTGCCTGTTTCAGAGCTTGCACAGATCTGTTCACTGCACTGTTCCTCTCTGCAGAGGCTGGTGGGAACTGGATGCCTGTTGCTGAGTCCAAAGCTGGGCGTGCTTGCCAGGAAGCTGGCAGCATCGAGGTATGTGGTGGGAAAGCAAGTTCAGGGTGGGAAAGGGGAGAGAGTGCAAAGAGGTACTGCTCATCCAGGCCCTGCCACTGTGGTCAGCTGTCATGCTGCATGGGATATAGAGAATTTCAGATGTTGGTTGTAAACTCTTCTAAGTCAGGATCACTCTGTACAGCTACTAGCACTGTGGGCTCCTGATCACTCATCTGAGATCTGGTAGTGCTGCAGTATATGCAGCAATGGTGGCACTGGAGCTGAAAGTGTGCCAGGCACAGGGAATACGGCAGAAATTTTTACTCTCTTAAACTAGTTTGTGAGGAATCTTTAATGTTAACTATGGTAACAACTATCTGTGGTTTAAAACCACTCCATGTTTCTGACACAATAATGAACTGTAAATAGATAAAGAATTTGATCTTTAGTAAAGAGCAACTCTTCCCCTTACAGAACTGTAAGCAATTCACTTCTCAGCGAGGCTGTTTGACACACACATACATGAATGTAGCTTAAGGAATTCCATTCTGTAGGTTTGCAATATGTTTATGCTCCTTTGCAGACATGTTCAAATATGCATGTTGCATGCATATGTCTTGTAAGCAAATATTGATTTATGTCTTAGCATGTCTGAAGGGTATGAGATTTGCATATGGTATCGGTACCCATGTTTGGAAAATCTTAGGTGGTGAATGCATAGGAGAAGGAATGTATGCCTTTAAGTGAAGATGTTTTCAGACATGCACACACCTTTATATCAACATGATTGTGCCTGAGAAGGAAGTGAGCAAGTGTGCTTCTGTATGTCACAGTACAGGCACACCTGTGTATCCTTGAGTGGATGCCCATATGCAGGTAGCCTGGCAACTCTGGTATGTGAACATGTGCATGGCATCCCATCCACACATGTGGATGTGTGAGTCTGCACATGGCTGAACATGTGTGTGTGAGAAAGGGAGTGTAAGTGAGCTGCATAACTCCTGTGGAGCATAGGCATAGAACTGCAGTATCAGGAAGACCTTGGCTGACAGTCTGACAGTATCAGGCATGTTTGCAGAAGATGAAGCAGAATAGACAAGATGAAAGTTATTTTTGTCTATCAGCTGAAGCATTATAGAGTCATCAACAAGCTCTTGTCTCATGCCAGCTTAATTCCTAGTTAATCAGCAGTCTGCTTGGGCAAAGGAAAGAACTCACATCAGGGGCTGATGATGAGCCAAACTTCCCAGTACTGATTTGGGAGCCTGCAAGAAGCCCTCAGTATTGCTCTGACTGCATTTGGCTGCATTGCTACCCACTGGGCAATGCTCTGGGATAGCTGAATGCTTCATCAGCTGTGTCGTGGTGGGAATCACTCCTGCATAGGGAATATGGGTTGATTCTTCAGCTATCCCTTGCCAGGCGGTCATCAAAGGTTTATTTTTCACACTGTGTGATCAAATGCCATATCCAGGCAAGTTTCAAGTGACTTAAATAATTACAGGTCTTTCATTCTCTCTCTTGGGGCACTTCCATGTAACCTGCAGGTTGACTCTTGTTTGCTTCACTCCTGTTACATCTAGTGAGACCTTCCCTCTGTCCCTGGTGCTGTGTAGAGATGTTGCTTCTTCCTTTTCTCATTCATGAACTAAACCCCTCTTTGCTTTTTGGAATTGTATATCACAGCAGAGGGCCATCTCACTGTTTTCTAGCCTGGCTTTCCCATTTGCTTGCTGAAAAAACATCTTCCTTGCTTTTCTTCTGGTGGGTTTCTCCGATGCCACCAGAGCAGTGTGGGAGCGTACCTGCCTGCTCTGTGACTGGCATGTGTTTATCACAGACCTACATCCAAACTAATTAAAGTGCTGATTACACAGAGCCTGGCAACCAGCCTGATAGTCACTTTCTGGGAGCAACTGGCATGGTGTGTCCTATTGTACAAGTGTCCACAGAGAACAACAGGAAACAGCAAATTCTCTTATGTGGCTGCTTGGGATTCAATCGAATAAGTTACCATGGGGTGGAATGAGCTTGGGAATGGCTTCAGTGTTGGCTGTGTCAGGCAGTTTCTGTGCATGTCCTTGTCCTGCAGCACTCTATACTGAGCACAAAGTCATCAAGGGTGAACACCTCCCATTTCTTACCCTCCTCCTACCCCCTACTTGCCCCTCTTTGCTCCCCCAAACCAAGGCTAAGCTACCATGAATTTCCTAGGTATCAGAAAGCACCCATGGGCAGTTGTTACAGTATAGGTGGTGTTCATGCCCTGCCTGCTTTCACATTGGGATTTTATCATGATTCAGTATAGCATTATTCAGCCACCAAGCACTCATGCAACTCCTAACACATGAACTTGCCTTCAGCTTTTCTGGACAGATTGATTCCTTATCCTTTGGAATGTCAAGGAGGCTGAGGTTTATTTCATTCTTGAAAGAGAACTGATCAATGAATTGTAGGTGTTGTGGCCACAGCTGTGGTGGAAGACTTTATATGTGTTAGACCATAGGCATAATGACTATGGCAAATAGACCATAGGTGGGAAGGTATGGGAAGGTAAGGGAAA
>WBNM01009663.1:0-63932 GCA_013399055.1 Ramphastos sulfuratus | reverse complement strand
CCTCCAACTGTAGAAACCTTGCCCCTTTGCAAATGCAAAGGGAAGGACTGGTGAAATCCTGCTAACTAAGGCTGCAAATGCACCCTTCTCTAGGGGTGGGTGTGGATTGTAACTTTGCTGGATCTTCAAGCCAAACCAAAATTACAATGAGCTGCTGAAAAATACATTTGTCCAAGACAAGGCCTTGGGGCTTTACAGTATTTCAAGTGGAAACACGGTAATTATCCACTTCTACCTAAAAATTTAACTATTTATGAGTTGATGGGAGAAAAATAAACAAGTCATGGTGGAAAATGATTGAAACTTCCATGGCATCTTCCAACAATTAAAAGAAAAANAGGCTTTATTCCTAAGCATATTAAAAGAAAAAAAAAAAAAAAAAGGCAAACCCCACCAGATAAATGTAAATATGCTGCAGCACAGGATACTAAATACTGCAGTTTCCACTCTTTCCTTCTGGGATTTCCTGCGATACTGACATCACCATGTCAGAAATCCAAAAACCATCTACAGACCCTAGCATGGTTTTCCTCTTAAATTGCTATGAAAAGTGCCAAATAACCATTTGCAAAAGGATAGATGGATGGAAATCTGCTTTAAGAGAAGTTAATTCAATTAACGTATTGTGTGGGGTTATTAATCAGCCACCTTCACCGTGCCTTCACTCACTCTCTTATTACATTTCATTACAGGCATTTAAAAACAAACCCCTTTGTTTCTGACCCAAGGTGGAACCCAGGGGCAGGATTGTTACTTTGAAACACACTTTGTAAAGCCAGATCATGAAAGGTGAAAAGTAGAGCGGGCCAAATAAACAGGGATCGCTTCCAGCTGCTCCTTCCGGAGCAGAATCTAATCCTTTCCATGCCATTTTTTGGGTGCAGAGTTACAAACTGCTCAAAGTGTGCTGTGAGCTACTTAGACACCTTTCATGTGTAGTGACAACTGGGTTTGCTGCCAGCCAGCTGAACTGCAACTCTGTCAAGCTCTGTTTATAAGTCTTCCAAAATACCACTGCAGGATCTGAAGTTAAAATACCTACTTGTGAGAGAGGGTAACTCACAACCTATCAATCAGTGGTGAAAAAGGTTGAGTAAGGAAAAGATTTGTAGAAGCCAGAAAATGACCCACGCTCTTTTCATTTAATCTTTTTATATCAGTGCTAATAACCTCATAAAAATAACACTGGATTTTATTTTGTCCCTTAAAATCTTACCAGGAATTTGACCAAACCGTCGCCAAACCTGAAAGGAACACAGCTGAGCACACACATACGCACACACACAAAGGAGCTGCTAAACCCAGCTAATCTCAGGGAGTTTATGGTCTGAAACACTCTAAAACTTCAGGAAAGCAATCTGCCTTTCTATCAGAAGTCAGCACCTCCAGCTCTGAAGCACAAATTCCAAGGGCACCTCCTTCACCTGCACGCATTTTACTCAGACTCTTCAGTCCTTCAGCGCCTAGAGTCACTAAATGCAGCAGCCGGCACAACTGTATTCACTTGCAAAACGCTTGACTGGTGGAACTTGTTTTTGTGGCCACTGTTCATCACAATGGTTCCTCTGGCACTGCACAGCCTCGGGGCAAGGTGAGAAACCAAAGCAAGGCACTGCCTTTGACCCAAGTGCTAGAGGAACACAAAGCTCCCAGATAGCTTTGAAAAAATCGAGTGTAAAATGCTCCAACCAGCTAACAACCCCTTTTATTTTCTGGACTCGTAACCTATAAACCATCTTTTTAGTGTTCCCCATTCACTGTTCTACCAGAAGACTTACTGTGCTTCTAAAGCTGTGCACAGAGCATCACTGTGGCTAGTGCCACCATCACCTCCCTGCTCCGAAGGCAGTGGGGTTGATATTCACCCCTGACCATTTCTGTGTGCTCTATCGACTCCCAACTGATTTGCACCAGAGAAAGCTGGAAAGAAAATTAGTATCTTCATAGCACGGTAACGCCAGCACTCATTAATTGTTACTGCATAAAAAATATGCTCTGTTTGTTATCCTTTGTTTCCAGGACAGTAAGGAGTGCTGAGAAAAGTCATCCAGTGAAAATCAGAAATCCTGGTTTATGGACAAAGCCTCTGGTGATCTCCAGAAAATAAATCCCTGTACAGTGTACAGCCTGCATGTGACAGACACGGACTGAGTAAATCCACAGAGGTCAAGCCAAAGGCACTGGGGATGCTGCAACGGACTAAGGGAATGGGGAGGAGTTCCCTGGCACTGATCTAGGTGTGAATCACCACTGCAAGAGCCTTCTCCTCCCTCCTGGCCAAGTCCCAGCCCAAACACCTCCCTCCTCCAAGCAGAACAATTTGGCCCGCCCAGGGGATGGAGAGCTCTGACAACCACACTCCAGATTGTGCCGCCTCCTTTCCCCTGCCTTACGTCCCAGCTTACACTTTCTTTTCCCCCCAAAGCAGTTACCCTTGGGATCACACCACCTCCTCATACAAAGGCCAAACCAAAGTTACGACTTACGTAAGTGGTGGCACTTAATGAAAACACAGAGACGGTTTCTGATACCCATCTGCCACCCGCACACTACTCCAGCACCGGACTGAACTGGCAAGAGCTCAGCAGCTCACCAGCGCCTGCTGGTACCTGGCTGCCTGCTTTGCCAAAGGTTCCAAAACACAGGCTGCAACACCACACGGAAAAACGCCTAGATTAGCTAAATACTTACAAGAGTGATGTAACTGAAACGTGGAAGGAAAAGAACGAAGGGCACTATGGAAACAAAAGTATGCAAAAGGCATTTAAATGTCCTGCTGCTGAGTGGGTTTGCAAAAGGGGCTAGACTCAGCTTGCCTCCCGACCAAGCTCGCTCACCGCCTGGTCCAGGGCCACTCACCCACCTGCTCCCCCAGCACAAACAGCCAACTGGGACCGCTGGGCAGCCTCACCAGGGAAAGGTGGCTAGTAAACACATCCAGCAGAGCCAAACCCTCCGGCAGCTGGCAGGTAGGACGCGGCTCCTTTGGTTTCCAGTCTCGTTTTAACCCCTTCTGGCTCTGTAACACCACTAGTTACACCAACGCAGATCTCGTAAGCTCTGCAGGCTGCAAGCCCGGAGCAGGCACGAAATGAAGTGAAACTGGCAGCCACTGCTTAAGCTATTCCTTGTTCAGAACGCACTGCAAAGATTCTACACAAATTGATCAGGGCTTTAAAACTCAGTGCGCAGCCAATCGCTTATTTCACACCCAGAGCTGCTGCTCTCACACGCAGCAGCCTCAGCTGCAGCTAAAGCAAAAAGGTGACAAAGATAAGGCATATGCTTGCACACTCATCTATCATCACGAAAAAAAAGAAAGAAAAAAACAAAGAAGAGAAAACCCCAAATTTGTCTTTTCGAACGCGTTACAGCATGCTGATGTCAGCTTTAAACCGGAACTTGGCACACAGGGCACAGCTCACAGGGCACAGCAGTGTCCCTCAGGAAGCCAAAGCACCGCAAAACAACTGTCGTTAGCACGTCAGCGATTTGTAGAACAGACACATCATCAAGTGAAAGGTTTGTCTTTGTAATGTGCAAGATATCAGCTGCTACCAATTCTGAAAGCAGGTTTTTCCCTAGCAGAATTGTAACATCCTAAATTGTACCAATAACTCCTGGTTTAAGAAGCTCTTAAAAGTGCAAAGAACATCATCTAAGCGTGCTCAGCCCAATCAGGATGCCTGCAGAAATTTGCACAAGAGTGAGAATAAGAACTGAATTTATGTCCCAAAAAGCAAGTGCACGGCGGGCTGTGATCTGGCCTCACACAGCCTCACACCCGCCTTTGTTTCCCTTGCAGAGAGCTCATTCCCACAGAGGTTTCTCCTTTGCACAGAAAGGGCTAAAACATAACAAAGCCGACAGTTTTCTGAAGCTAAAAGCCTCTAACACTAGTAGAAAGACAGCGAAGTAAGGAGCCCATTCATGGCGTCAGCAGCCGGGCAGATTGCAGTCTAAGAGACGCTAATAATCAGTGATAAAACCTGGAGAATCCTGAAGTTAAGCTAGGAGGAAACAAACACAGCAATAGCTGTCAGTTCTCACATGGGAAGTTCCCTGCTGCATCGTTCAAATATTTGTAATCTGCTAAAACCAGGTTTGGTTTATGTAGCACACAGCGAGTCAAATTAGATAATGGAGAGAGAAACCTACTCAGATTTACTACATCACCTAACGTGCTTCCATCGCTGCCGGCGCTTACAGAGCCGAACCTGCGCACACAGAGGTGTCACACAACACACAAAGTGCAGAAAAATCTCTTACCTTCCAATATTCCCTGGCCAAAGCGCTTCTCCACCTTGCTGTCCATGCAGAATTTCAGCAAAGGGACTTAGATTTATTTTGCAGGTTGATACCTTCATTAGGCTACCATCCAACGCCCCCCTAAATAAAACAGCTTGTAACCTGTCTATGGAAGAGACTTGAAAAAAAACAAACTTGGAGCAACACAGCCCTCAACATTCAGCAGCTCTGAAAGACACTGGAAAGTAAAGCCTCGCTGGAAGGTGATCATCAGAAACTTCCCCTAGAAAGAAATCTGATCCCTCCACAAAATTAACCTCTGAAGTGCTGAAAAAGTGAGAGGTCAAGACTTTCTGCTGGGACTAGGTCATCTGTGAAAAGCTGTAACCTGATGGCAGCAATGCAGGCAGACTGGGTGCCTCCAGCTCACATACCGTATGGTATGGAGTAAAAGCTCATGTCAGCAACCCTGCACTTGAAGGTAGTAAATGACAGGATTGGATCTCAGCTAAAAGCTTACAATCTCTCCAAGCAGATTTCCCACTCTGCTTTTACTGTGGGATTCAACAATGTGACTGCTGAAACAACCACACCTTTGTGAGAATGCAGCAGGAGACATACTCCAAATGGTTTAATACTTGGAATATTGATTAAAACCTTTTTTTTTTTTTTTTTTTTTTTTTTTTTTTTTTTGGTGGGGTGGGCAGGGGATGGTTAGAAAAAGCTTTTCAATACAAATGGTACAGGAAATAGTAATTTACCCAGTGGCATCCTCAATAAAGGAGACAAGATAGGCAAGATTTATCCAGATAGGAATGAAATACACTGATCCTTATTCAGAGTTGTGAAGTAAGAAGCTCACTCCTTTATTTCAGGCTGAGCAGAGATGAGTGTTTACAGATATTCAGTTGATCACAAAAGGTATGGTGGTTAGCATTCAAAACTCTCACTTCAGCCTAACATAAATACTTTCTGACAGGATGCTTCTGCATTCTGCTGTACACATGAGCTCATGTTTTTTGCTAGTATGGGCCACGACAGCAGCTGCATTCGCTGGGGGCAGCAGTGCTCAGAGACACTAATCACCCTTACGCTAGATGCTGCGTGGATGTAACCTGTACGGCAGTGAGAAAGGGAAAGCAGCTCACTCAAAACCCACGAAGACTCACTGCTCATGGAGTCTCCTGCCTGCTAAAGGGCACAGAGCAGGGAATGCCACACATCCCTCCCAAAAGAGAACTGCTAGAAATAGAAACACTGACTCTTGCTGTAGTTTCTACAGTTACCAGCACTGACCAACCACACTGATTTCCAGCCCAGTGAGAATACACAAGTCCGTTCCCATTACTACAGAGAGACTTGGTCACTGAGCAAGGAACTCCATTTCGAATCCAGCCAGGGTAGATTTCTGTTGTCCAGGTTACTGATGAAGGCTCCCAGCATGAAAAGAAGGTGGGCAGCCTTTCAGATGGAGGAAGTGGAGAAGACAGCACCACGCTGTCCTCTTAACCTCACCTCAAGAAAACCACCAATCATTGAGCACAAAACCAAGAGAAGGGAAGAGTAGCCAGAAGTCAGCTATAGCCACACCTGCATTAACTCTGCTTATTTTGAGTCCTCTGTCTTGAGCATAAAACATCTCATAGCATAACACACTATTTTAGGTTGAAAGAGTTAAAATGCAAGTATTCAAAGGCTATAAAAGAAAGACCTTGTGGAGATACTCTGCTGCCAAAACCTTCAAACAAATGAGCTGCAGTCTCAGCTTGCCTTTCTATGCCGCAGTCTATATTTTAGCGGCCACAGTGTTACTATAGCAACACAAAGGATTGGTAATTTAGAGGCTGGTGGATGTGACAACTTGGAGTTTAGAACAATATCAATAAAAGTGGCTTGGGACAAGCATCATTGAGCACAAATGTTTGTGTTTTAAAACAACAACAAAAAAAGGCTGTTAATTTGATTATTTCTTTCTCTCCCCACCCCAGCAGGACAATTATCTCTATTAAGTTAGTCTGCTGGTGAATAAAAGAGAGAAACAGGACTCTTCTGCTTTTTGGTGTGCCTGCACCCTAAAATACAGCCAACCCATGCCCTTCATGAGGTCCATGCATATAAATACAAAGCTGCAGATGTCATCATCCTTGCTGGAGATCTGACAAGATCCACATAGCTTCTTTAAAAGAAAAAAAATACATTATCCACAATGGAAGTGAGTGCAAAGACACTCATTAATCCTTTCTTGCCTCTGCTGAGTTTAACTGGTTTTCTTTATTAACAAATCCTGCAAGCTGCTCCTCATCCATTACTTTAATCACACAATAGTTACTTGAGGTAACTCTTGGATATTACAGATACTTAAAAATAATCATAACTGGAATAGTAAAGCTTCTTCTAATCTCTAACATCCTTCCTGTTCTCATCAAAATAGCTCCCACAAACATAATGTTTCTTAATTATCTGCTACAGAGTTGAACAGGAAATTAGTGACTGACTTGTAGCTAGTGGTATGGTAAATAAGAACAGCCAGAAATATTCAAATTCCAAAAATAATCAAAGCTGAAATTGCAACCTAGGGAAAAAGAAGAATCTGCACATCCCATCTGTTAAATCGTCGGCTCCAAAAGAAAACCAAACTCACAAGACTAAGGTACAGTGTTACTCTCCATACACCAATCTACAGCCCCCATTGTCCTTCCCTTTCCTGTCAGCCCTCGCACCACAAAGGAGAAGAGATTTTGCAACATAATACCAATAACACTAAATACAGAGGGATATTTGCAGATGAATTTTACATGTAGCAATAATCATCGTTTTATGGGTCAGGAAGTTCAGAAGATTAGTGTGTTATGGCTGCAGTTCATAAAAGCATTTGTGTTAGAAGTTTCACATAGCAGTAGGGTGAGATAAGCTGTGAACAGCTTTACATTAAGCTCTTTTATGGTAGTTAAAGTTGGGGAGAAGTAAAGAGACCCCAGGTATTAATTTACCTTAAGAACAGCTGCTTAGCAAAGGCTGCAAAGTGTCCTAATACTCAGGGTAATAAAATCATTGCACCTCCAATCGTTTGTGCTTTCTCTCCACACTCATGTGCTCTTCCCATTAAACCACAGCAGGAATCGTGTTCATGGTCTGAACTGAGCTATAACTGCATGCAAGAACAGAAAAAGACTTATCAAAGCAATGTGTAGTTTGATTCTCCTTTGAAAAGGCCCAAAACTATAATTAAGGGCTTGCATTCCAGGCTAAAGCAGTGCCAATCTTGCTGCACTTCAAACTCTCCCTTAGAGAACACTAAAATGCCTGAAAATTGGGGGTTTACTGCACTAGGTTAATTTCCTTTCTATTTTTTTCTCATTAGCTGAGATATATCAGTTAGGAGCTTGTAAAATGTCTGCCTTTGATGCCTGTAATGATGCTAGAAGTAATGCAAGTAGCGCAGGCTGCAAAGACACCATGCCTCACAGTCTTTGTAGGATGTTTTATCATGTGTGGTATGAAGCTTCTGCCACATATCACCCTGCAAGAGACTACAGTACAACTGGGCAAAAGCTGATGTCTTCATCATCAGCAATAGTTTAAAATTTCTGTCCTCCTAAAGAACACCACAATGATTTTAATGAGGAAAAAAAATTATATATACTTGCAGAGCCCAAATATATCCTGAACAGACTCAAACATACTTCCATCCTTTTCACTTGAGCAGATTAAATAGAAATCTACCCTGTTAAAGTATTTCCATCTGCATGAGAAAATAAAAAGGGAACACAGCAACACTCCTGCACTGTTACAACTGCTATGGATCATAACACAAGGCTCAAATTCTGTCTCAACCTAAACAGTGTTTTGTGTTTTAAAAGAACCAGGCCTGACTTCTTGTACTCACAGGTAACTCTTAGCCTTGGGATGGGATTTCTAGTCCAGAGAAGGGCCATGAAGATGACAGTGGAGGGCGAGGCTAAAATACTTCTGCTATGAGGACAGGCTGAGGGAGCTGAGGTAGTACAGCCTGGAGAAGAGAAGGCTCTGAGGACACCTAATAGCAGCCTGCCAGTACCCAAAGGCAGCTACAAGAAGGCTGCAGAGGGACTGTTTGCAAAGGTCTGCAAGGACAGGATGAGAACAATGGCTTGAAATGAAAGCAGAGCAGATTTAGATTGGATGTGAGGAACAAGTTCTGCACCATGAAGGTGCAAGAACACTGGAGCAGGTTGCCCAGGGAGGTAGCTGAAACCCCATCCCTGGATATGTTCAAGATGAGGCTGGAGAAGGCTCTGAGCAACCTGCTGTAGTGGAGGATGTCCCTGCTGACTATAGAGGGGTTGGACTGGATGACCTTTGGAGGTCCCTTCCTACCCAAACCATTCTATGATTCTAAAGTCTTGTAACTTTGTGGAAGCAAACTGCTAATCTCTATAGAAGCTTAGACTGGAAGTGGTAATTTTTCCTTCTTGTGTTAAAATCTGTGGTTGGCAGTGTTATGTTCTTTGGGAGTTGGACAATTTTTAAGGTTTGGAGAAGGACACAAAGCAAACTGCATTTAAAACAATGGAAATGATAACCCAGTCTTGTGTCTCACCACACTGTTGGAATTCAAGATTGGATTTTTTCCATTTTCTATAGGCTGTTCTTCCTAATGAGCTGTTTGCCTTGTAAGATATTTCCATGTGTGATTTGATTGTTTGCTCTATCTGGAAAAATCAGATAGCATGGAAAACACAGGTACAAAAACATCTCCATGTGTATGTAGTCAAGACATTGATAATAATCCTCACCCGAGGAGTTTGGTAATGTGTTTAAATTTAGAAACAAATGTTTGGATCATCCAAGTCTAACTCCTGGATACACTCTCCATTTGGAATTCCTCTTGGATAATAGCATCCAAGCTGCACTGCTGCTCAGCATCCCCTGTTTTTATTGGATTATCTCCAGCTGCCTGCCTTTTTCTTTCTCTGCTGCCACTAGAAAGCTGCCATTTGTGCTCCTTCCCTCTGAAGTGCTTATTCATTGCAAGTGGGCATAGTGAAAAGTATGCCTCACACTCGTGTCAATGCAAGAGCTCCATGTAGGCTACTGCCATTTCTGAAACTATCTTTGAAGTAAATATAAAATGTTACTAACCTGTTTTTTATCACATATTACACACATAAACAGTCCTTTCTTCTTCACCAGGCATGCATGTTACCTTGTTGGAGGAAACTGGGTTTCTTTAGTGGTTGGTCAATGAAAAGAAGTTCCTGAGAGCTAGATGCCAACTCTGTCTCAGGCCGTTTTCCTGACAATTATCAATGCACTAATCATAGAATGGTTTGGGGGTTGGAAGAGACCTCCAACGGTCATCTAGGCCAACCCCTCTGCAGTTAGCAAGAACATCCTCCACTAGAGGAGGTTACTCAGAGCCTTCTCCAGCCTCACCTTGAATATCTTCAAGAGTGGGGCCTCAACTATCTCCCCTGGGCAACCTGTTCGAGTGTTCCAGCACCCTCATGGTGCAGAACCTGTTCCTCACATCCAATCTAAATCTGCTCTGGTCTCATTTCAAACCATTGTCCTTGTCCTGTCTCTGCAGGCCTTTGCAAACAGCCCCCCTGCAGCCTTCTTGTAGCCCACTCCAACCGTTAATATTTTCAGCCTTGTCCCTAACATGTGAAGTTATAAAACCAGCACAGCTGGCACAGCTGCTGTCTTCTCAGGACTCTCAGAAAATGCTTTGGGTTGAACATAGGACAGATGTCCAAATGTGATTTACAGTTTGTTTTCTGGGCTTTCTAACATCATAGTCAACAAGCAATATATTAGAGAACAGAAACATCAGTTAGCTAAAGAAGATGAACAACTCCACAGTCTAAGAGCAAAGTTCTTTATGGCCAATGGGGTAGAGAATGGCTCAGGAGATAATATTTGAGTATCAGGTTCCGTGTCAGCCAGCGAGACCAGAGGACTTAGGTCAGAGGCCAAGAAGGGTATCCCATGCATAATATCTACAGAACTACACTGTACTATTTCTGGATGAAAAAGCAGCTCTCCACTTACTTGTAATATGGCTTTGAAAAGTCCTATAAAACTTGATCTACCCTCCCTCCACTCCCACAAATACTAAAATCATTACTGCTTCATCAACAGCAGTCATTAACCATCTCATTGCAGTCATCAACCATCTCATGGCACCCACTGTAAAAGCACCGTTGCCAGCTCTATGTATCTTAGTCAAATCCAGTGCAGTTATGATCAATAGAGGTGGCTCATCTCAATTCCTTAGCCTCCCACTAATTACATCTCTGCATTTACAGTTGTTTATTGTTGCTGTGGCTGTCAAAAAGCAAATACATCCCACTAGGAAAGTGAACTCATTTATCCTAACTAGAATAGAACTATCACATCAAGCTAGCATCATTATAGCTGGATCTCAAGTGTCTGTAAATCCTCTGTGTTACTGAGACTATAAATACTCAAACCATGTAAATGCTTCAGCTGAATAATGGGCAAAGAAGAAAGATGCAAACTTTCAACTTCAATAAAAAAAAAAACCCACTTTCCTTTATTTTGAGAGCCCATCTATATTCTTCTAATAAAACAAAGGGATTTACTTCCCCCACAACACCATCAGATGTGTGAAAGCTTGTAGCTGAGCCAAAGACATGCCCCTTTCTCAGATTATCTTGCAAGATCTTTCCACTCTTTTGAATATGTTTTCCCATGTGAATTGTTTCTTTTTTTTCCTTCTCACTCTTACTGGCACTGTCTGTCAAACAGACTAACTTGCCATTTCCAAATTCACAGCAGACTATTAATGCAATAGTTTCAGACATTTCTCCTCCCTGCCACTGTGACCTAGACTTGGGTAAGGAAATCACTGTTTTCTTCCAATTTATAACCCTCCTCACACAGAAAGGTCATCAAATCAAACTACCTACAAAACAGCAGCTCCAAACAAGTCTTCCCTAGCTCTGCATGATATGGGTCTGTGAATAGTGCCAGCCATTCTTAAGGAACTTGGTATTTCTCCTCATTCTGAGACAGAAATTCTTCATGAAGTGGTAAGAAAACCCCAAGCTTGTCAGAGGAAGCACTGGATTTAAACCACTATTGAAACTTGAAGCTGGTGAGCAGTTTGCCCCCCACAAAACTCCTTAGCTCATCAAGATCTGTGGCAATCACAACTTGCCCACTCAACTGCTGACCTTCACTAACCCTTAATAAAATCATAGCTGTAGGTCACCTGAGAAGACGAATGGTCCTCCAGATTAGAGTGGTGCTGCATGCATTGCTGGTAGCTGACCTGCCAGCTCTGTGGGAGCTGGAGGAAGCTTCAGCTGGTAGGCTCGCTCTTATCTAAAGGTCAACATTTTAGCTCCAATGCCAGTAAACTGCAAACCTCTTTTCCATTGCTCAAAAATTACTCCCTGGAAAGAGAGAACACTCTTCTCCTTGCAAGCACAGAAAGCCTCTCAGGGTGAAATGTTCTGCTCCTGTTCCACCAGAAGGACAAGCCAGCAGGTGTCATGCTGTTTAGATTGCAGTGCTCCAGCTGGCATGATTGCCGTGATTGCTGTGCTCCTCAGTGAGGACTCTGCTAGCTCAATGGTTCCGAAATCTGCCCTTGTGTAGATGCTCAGCAGAAGCTACCTCAGAGTGACAGTAGTGACTATGACTCTACTAGGGAGAGACTTAAGTTTCCTCCCCATGGCAAGCTACTCAGAATAGAGATTGCATCTCATGTACAAATTATCATAGAATGGTAAGGTTGGAAGGGACCTCGAAGACCATTCAGTCCCAACCCCCTGCCATAGGCAGGGACACCTCCCACTAGAACAGGTCACTCAAGGCCTCATCCAACCTGGCCTTGAACATCTCCAGGGAGGGAGCAGCCACAACCTCCCTGGGCAACCTGTGCCAGTGTCTCACCACCCTCACTGGAAAGAACTTCCTCCTAACATCCAGTCTAAATCTCCCCTCTGCCAGTTTAAACCCATTGCCCCTAGTCCTGTCATTGCAAGACCTTGTAAATAATCCCTCCCCAGCCTTCCTGTAGGCCCCCTTCAGATACTGGAAGGCTACTATAAGGTCTAAATTCAGTTCATGGTTTCCATACCATGGATTAAGGTCAACGCAGCCACAGTGGACTACACCCATGAATTTTTGTCTGGAAGAGCAAATCCTTCTACTTGCTGTAGATACTATGAGAGCTGCTACTCAAGCAGAGGGAGCTGCAGTGGGACATGGGAAACACCAATGGCAATAACAACTGAATACTTATGTGAGGAGATTGCATTTACACAGCTATTTTCTTTTGAAACTGAACTACTAATGCTGAACACCTGTGCCTTATAGGGCCCAGATTATCTGATACCTGATATTGTTATCTGATACCTGAAAAACTAATCTGGTAATAACTTGTAAAATATGTTCTTACAGTTTCCTAACAGGTAAACATCTCTATTCTATACCTTATGAGCTATGTTAAATATTTAGTCTGGAATGCCAGATAACAACTCTTAGATCTTTTCCCAGGATACTATGGGTTTGGGCTGGTAGTTATTTTTGATTTCATTGTAAGTAATAAGCTGAAAGCAATGCTGAGCAGTGTCGAGATACTATCAGAAAAGACCATTACAGTGTTATTCAGCATGGTTCAGAGATGCCTGAACTGGTGCTGCATTATGCTTTACAGATGCACATCTGAAGATGCTAAAGCAGGTCTGGATGTGATGCGGATTCAGCATGAGACAACCTCAGCTGTCACATCACTACATTTCGCAGGGGGTCATTCATTTCTATTGCTAGACACTCATCCTATGGGCCAATTCCTACTCCTCTTACTCATTTAAATTAGTAGGTCAGGAGAGCAAGTGGGAACTTTCAATTAGATATAATGAAATGAGCAATGCTAGGTGTGGGAAAGAAAGGAAGAGAAGAAGCAAGCGGAGCTGCCCTTCAAGCCCAGCCTTCCTAATGAGCATGAGATGCAAAGCCCAGATCTAATACAAACAGGGCTCTGACTCACGGGTTCCAACATTTCTCAAAGAGTAACTCTGCCCACACACTTCGACCTCTCCACAGAGCCTCACCTGTTCTCACCAGGTGGCATAAAATCAGTGTAAAACTACTAAACTCTGCTATAAAGACACAGCACATACAGAAGCAGGCACCTCATAATTAGCCAAAACAGGGTTAATTACTGTCTTGCATCGTTGCATACCATGCATTCATGCACCTTTTTGTTTCATTTTATTTTCATGATAATCGGTGCAAGGAAAGCTGTTGTCAGTGCCAGCAGTGCTACTAATCCCGGGCTGCATCCATGGCCATGCCTGGCCTGCATGGCTATCTCCAGAGCCTATCTAGCTCTGTGCTGCTCTGCATCCTCTCTCAGCTCTTCATTTGTACTCCCAAACTCTGCAATGCTCATTAACATGATGCATCATCTTACAAATGAAAATGCTAAGGACAAAGCCTAAGTTGTGCATTGCTGGCTGTGTGCACAGGGTAATTAACAAGCAGAGGATCTGTATGCAAATAGTCTCATTGAAAATAGTGACTATTAGCATAACAAGTGCTTATTATTTATTGAGATGCAACTCGGAGCAGGCGTCCTGCTGGGGTCTAACATCCTTCCCTTAAACAGCACCATCTTTTCTTTCTTCCTTTACACATTCTTCGGCCCTCTGGATGATTACCAGCACAGAAAACAGGGAGGCTCCCTTCTGTGCCTTTGTTTAAAGGGGGAAATCTCATGTGTTTAATTGCCCTCAAGCATCTGATTCAGTTCAAAGCTCAGCGCAGCCTCTCCTCTGGTGCTCCCACCCTCATCCACATGAACTGCAGGCTCTTTAAATAAGCGGTTAATATATGCAGCTTCACCTATACTATCTCTAGTTCTTAACTGATAACGAGTTAAAAGCAGTTAGACTTTTAACTTCTTGAAGGGATAAAATAGGAATAAAGTGGGAGAAAACAAAGGCTCAGCTGTGCAGGGGTAGAACCCTTTTTCATGTCATGCCACCCTTTCCCTACCCAACATCAGATGAATTTGACCTTTAAATCCTCCCAGCCAGGAAATGTAACAGAAATTCACAATTTTGCTTTTTCTTCGGTAGGTCTGAGCACAGCTTTCTTGCTGGATCAGCTCTGTCAGCCCTGTGGGCTGAGAGGTCTGCCACTGATGCTTGCATTGTTTCCTCCCTCTACTCCTACTCTTCACACGTCCTGAGGTCCCAGCGTCTCTGCAGGACTCTGTAACCTTTCCTGGCATTGCCCTAAGAGCCAAAACTTGCAAAACTGTTCCTTACCCAATAATTCCTTCCCTAGCCCCAGCCCTGCTGGGTTTTAGGCCACATAGTTGTTCTCTCTGAGGCTACACCCTGATGGCTGTGTTACAGTAATGAAATAATTAGCAGGGGGAATGATTTCAATTATTTATCCTTTTGCCAAAATTGAGCTGTTTGGGCTGAAGTTTTCCAAGCTGCGTGCCAGCCTAAGGATGGACTTTGGTCTCAGTTAAAAACAGCACAACGATTCCTGAGCAAGGTTAGAAAATAGATTTTACCATTCCATTCTCTTCATCTTCCCTGAGAAACTTTGTCTTGCAATGTAATTTTGGATTTGGTTCCCAAGCCCCAAACTCTTATTCTTTTACACCAGCGCAATAATGAAACAATTTTAAACCAGCCTCTCATCTCTGTCCTATTTCAACATGGTCAGATTGTGGCTATCTTAAGGCTGAGCTGTGAAGTGGTGCCTCACTTAGCTATTGGAGACTTAACATAAACTACTATTGAGAAAGACAGCTCTGTTTTGGTGAATTCCTTCAGAATTAAGGAGTGGTCTTTGGATAGCTGTGTTTAGAGATTTTAATGAGGTGAATGGAACAAGAGATGTTAGGATGAAAGGATAAAAATCACTGGATGTTTGCCTCCCCCCAAAAGAAAAAAAAAAACAAACCAACAGATTACTAGTTAAGATTAATGCAAACATTCATATTTTGCATCAGAACAAGGCACACCTAACCAAACACACAAAGATTCATCTGGAAAACCCCTCAGGTTAGTCATGCTGCTTTCCCTCTAATGTGTGACTCTGCTTTGGTTCATACCGATTTTGGGAGAGACAAAGGATGGCTGCCAGAGACTAGTTTACAAGACAGTAAATGCCAGAGAGGTTTTTCTAATAATCTCTTTGTGTTCCTTGTCTCCCTTGACTCCATTCTACTTCAGTTACAGTTAGAATTCACTCCTCTCCCTGAAAATGTCCAAAGAAAGTTTTGTTCTCCTCCTATGATCTCACCCAGCTTTGCTTAGCCAAGTCACAAGTTACCTTTGGCTGTCTTTTTTTGTTCTTTCTAAAATAATCCCTTCTTCCTAAATGATTTGCTAACATATATATTGCCACAATCAGGGGCTAGAACACCTCTGCTATGAGGACAGGCTGAGGGAACTGGGGATGTTCAGCCTGGAGAAGAGAAGGCTCCAGGCAGACCTAACAGCAGCCTGCCAGTACCTGAAGGGGGCTACAAGAAGGCTGCGGAGGGACTGTTTGCAAAGGCCTGCAGGGACAGGATGACAACAATGGTTTGAAATGAGAGTAGAGCAGATTTAGATTGGATATTAGGAACACCACAAGGGTGCAGGAACACTGGAGGATGCTGGCCAGGGAGGTAGTTGAGGCCCCATCCCTGAAGACATTCAAAGTGAGGCTGGAGAAGGCTCTGAGCAAGCTGCTGCAGTGGAGGATGTCCCTGCTGGTTGCAGGGGGTTGGACCAGATTAGCTTTGGAGGTTCCTTCCAACCCAAACCATTCTATGATAACAAACTCGCCCCCATCGCCACGCACTGCAAGCTCCCTCATTCCAACAGTGTTAATATCTAAAGCTACAATCAGACTGATGCCCTTAAATAAGATAAGAATGTACCCAGAGTGGGGAAAGACTTTAAGATTCAAACCTATTTCATGAATGAAGTTGGGTTTTATTGAAGACTAAGCTAGACACAATGAAAGGCCAGCACTGACAGTACAACGCACTGCTTGGAATGAGGTGAATGGCTGCAAGAGAGGGGATGATGCAGAGAGGGCATGATGGAGGAAAGGTAAAAAAACTGGGTCAAGTATGACTGGAACTGTGGCAGTGGAAAGAGGGAAAAACACATGGTGAGACTCACAGAATGACTATTTTATCAGTCACACGTCCAGCTTGTTACAACTAACGTAAGGTCAGCTCATACAGAGTCACAGAATGCATTGGGTTGGAAGGGACATTCATGGTGAGAGACAGAAGCAGAATGTCACTAAAATCAGGAACTGGTCTTAAGCTATTGCAGAAAAGGACCCAGACTCTAAGCCACAGCATGGAGAGCACTTCTGATTCTATCCTCTGGCTGGTGGTGTTGAAGCCCAAATCACTGCTGTGTTTTGGCCAAAAAGAACAGCAAGCACTTTCATGTTGCCATACCTTGGATTTGCTTTTAATCTAGATTAACAAAAAAGTGGCTTAGTGATTATCCTTGCAGGCCAACAAAGAACATCATCAGAAATTAGAGCTCAGCACTTACACCCTGCCTTCAGCTCAAAAGCAAAATCTTCCAATTTCAGAAGCATTTTCTCTTTCTTTTGCATGGCCATTTAAGAGATCAGATATGTATGAATGTAGATTTCTTGCCACCACCTGATCCATCTCATGAGTCTTTTGTTTCAGAAAGGCTCTCACAGCACAGATGGATAAATTCTCTCTCTAGGAGTAGAGAATACACACAGTCCCAAAGTATGGATCAAGTAGAACATAAGGCTTTCCTGGATGAACATAACCTCTGTGAACTTCAGCAGGCATGGGACACTCATATTTCTTTCCCACAGGCTCATGTTGGGCTCCTCTTTCTCCTTTTCCCTCTCCTCTTTTTCCACAAAGATACACAGAGTTATTTTCTGATCATATTCCATTCCACCCTTCTGCATTCAAAACAGTTCCAGTTTGCAAGGGCACTATTACATTTCAGTCACCTCTGCAAATAAAAAATATTTTTTTTGCCTAAAAATGTGAATGAAACCTAAAGCCATGCATCTGCATACCAGAGAGTATCAAAACCCAGCAACAGTTCCAAAGAGATGTTGAAAGCATTAAGTCATGTTACAAAGAGTATTCAGAGCTGCAAGTTTCATACCCAGAATAAATCAATCTTGACAATGAACATGAAAGAGAGAATAAAACCTTTTTGAACACGCAAGGTGGTTTGCTCATTTCCCCCAAATCAAAGCAAATTAATTAGTTGATATATATGAAAATTAACTTCAGCTAACAACAAAAACCTGAGAAGATAAAACTTTAAAGTTAAAATCAGATTTAGAAGATTAAAATGTTACTTGGGGCTGGTGAGAGCACATGGGAACTCCACAGGGGCTGCTGAGCTGAGCCTTTGTCCATTAACGCACACCAACAAAAAAATCGTATGGCTAAGAAGAGCTGACCTCAGCCCCTGGACTTTGCTCAGGCACTAATGAGACTTCCAATGTTTAGCACTGATCCTCTGGCTACTTATTGACCACATACACCTGGACACACACGAACACAGCCTCCAGCAGCGTGCCGCTTACTCAGGCTCCCTGTTCTGACTCTACACACAGGTTTCACACTGCCCCAATGCCACTTATGCCAAATTAATTAGTCTCAAATTGCAGCAAGCAGTACTAATAAAATTAGATGTTTTATTTTTAGTGTGAATACCAAAAAAACCCTTTTACTAATAAAAATAAATTACACACAGCCTCCTAACGCTGCTGTAACAGCAGAGTGTAGCTCTGAGTGTTTCCACTGTAGAGTGTGCAATTACTTTTGCTGGCCAAATGTATATTTAACTGTATATACTTAAGCTATATAAGACTACCACATGGAAGCCTTAATGCCTGTTTATATAATAGCAGAGTCTTTTTAACCCCATGGAGCTGTCTTAATGCTGGGTTGTTTAAGCCTCAGGATGTTGGGGCTCAACTCAGAAAGATCAGGAGCAAAATGACTACTTGTTCTGTAAAGTCTCAGCTGCCCTGTGAATCCTATTAGCTGTCATAAAAAAGGTCACAAAGCCACCTTATCATACTGCTGGAATAACCCCGTGCCATGAGGAGCTAAGGAGCAGAGAAGAGCAGAATAGGACTTACAGAGAAGGAGAGTGGGGACCCTCAGTGTCCCTCATAATGGCTTGTTGGCCATCAAGGCAGTTATGATACCAAGGAACAACCTGAGGTAAATGTAGAAGAGCAAAAAATCCCAGGGCAGCAAAAATATTGTTAGATTAGCAGGTAAGCCAATCCTAACAGAATATTAGCCAACCACAAGAGACTGCATTGCTGTACAACAGGAGCAAAAAATCCTAATGAAATGTACAATTATGGACAAGTCTGAAGCCCAACAAAGTAAGAAAGGCAAACAATGACGAAGGGCAAAACTCTAAAGTTTTTGGTAATAACATAAACACAGGAAGGCTGGAGAGGAACTTTTCATAAGGTGCCTGGCAATAGGACAAGGGGGAATGGTTTGAAGCAGAGGGAGAGTGTGATCCTGCTCTGGTGGGAGGGTTGGACTTGATGATCTTTTGAGGTTCTTTCCAACCTTTAACATTCTGTGACTCTGTGATCTTTAGCCCACTGAAATGGGTCTGCCAAAAGATACTGCTTCCCTCGACTACCCTTCCCTTGTTTGAAAGCAGAACATCTTTGCTCCCTTTTAGTACTGCTAAATTCAGCCCTTGGGTACAGCTACTATATTTTTGCTTTTGACTACTATTTGTTGCTTAACTTTGCAATCGCTTTACGTAACCTAAAACTACTTTGGCTTACAGCTTGTAAGAAGATTCCTTAGAAAATAAAAGTATATGGTATCATGATTCTAATCAGTAGATGCCAAGGCCATAAACTTCAAAGAATCTTTGCAATGTGAATTTCCCTGTTTCTCTGAGTCTGCTTTCAAGATAAATGTGGGATCTTTCAGAGAGATAGGTATCTCTAGGTAGCAAGGTACAACCTGCAGATTTACAAGCAGTAGTATTTTTCCTAATTCTGTGGTAAAATCCAAACAGATGGACAAGCAGAGTAGAAGACCTGTTAGGCATGAATAATATCACCAGTCCTGTGACTTGGCTGTTAAGCAACTATGCATGGGCATGTACTTACAAACTGCAGTGACTCACAGACAGATACTGTGAGTAAGGAATGTTCAGGTGATGGCACTTGTTGATCTACATTCATAGAACCACAGAATGCTAGGGGTTGGAAGGGACCTCCAGAGATCATTGAGTCCAGCCCTCCTGCAAAGCAGGATCACCTAGGGCAGGTCACACAGGGACACATCCATGAAGGTTTTGAAGATCCCTACAGAAGGAGACTCCACAACCTCTCTGCGCAGCCTGCTCCAGCACCCTCACAGTAAATTTTTTTTCCCCCCTTAAAATAATTTAGAGACTAGAAAAATATGGTTATTTAGTATGGAGGACAAGGGTGTCCCATCTGTCCTAGCAAAGAAAAAAGGCAGGAAAAGTAGAATTTATAAATTATTTTAACTGTAACAACTGAATGCAAGGGTGGCTGCCAAGGCTTTCTGGAAGTGAAGGACCTGTGAAGCGATGGCATCAAATCTTCTAACAGCTTTACAGTGATAACAGCTTGGCAGCAACTTTCTTAGCTGAGCTCTCCAAAGGTCTGTAGATGACTTCCATGGATATAGTTACTCTTTCTCCTGACAGAAAGGACATCCTCCACAAACTTATTCACATAAATACCAGATGAATCTCCCTGCAAGTTCATTTACTGTGGCACTCCACAAACACTTATGTCAACACTCCCAAGGGAGCATTGCAGGAGCAGGAGATGCTGTGGAAGGAGGAGATGATGGCAATTGCATCACCATTACCATGCCAGAATAGCTGTGTCAATGTATTTTTACAACAGTTGGGTTCATCTGTAGCTTAAGACATAACCCAGTCATGTTTTAAGACAAAGTCTATGCAGTCTAATGTCTGTATGTACCTCTTCCAGACACATTCTATCTCCTTTCCCCTTTTCTTATGCATCACCCTACCACTGCTGGAGCTGCAAAACCACAGTGCAGGGTAGGAATGGAGAAGAATTGGATATTCTCTGTGAATGGATGATTTAACTCACCTGCAAAGCCAAGCACTGCAGACACCTTCATGTCAGCTGCACTGTCTTAGTTAAGAAGAAAAACTGAAAATATATGCTCAGGACTTCAAGCTTTTTTATCCTACTACAAAGCTATCTAAAGAATATCTTAACAAAAATCCCCTTTTTTCCTCCCTCTTTTCTTTTCTTCCTTTTCCCCCCCCCCCCCTCTTATTTTTTCCCCTCCTATTTTCTTTATTTTCCCCTCTTTTTTCTTCCCTCTTCTTTCCCCCCCCTTTTATATATTTTTTCTTTCCTCCTTTCCCCCCCTTTTTTTCTTACATTGTAGCATTTTTCCATTGTCTACAATTAAGTAGCACCTAAAATGAAAACCTGATGCAGCTTCTTCTGCAATACCCATGAGACTATGCCTATAATTCTGCTTCCAGTGGAATTTGCCTCCTTCCAGAGGCAGAGTCATGTTCTCCAGTCTCAGTTTTTCAGCAATATTGCCCCCAACCTGATGACTTGTCTCAGCTTGACTTTCAGCTCTTCTAAAGTGTGATCCAAGTTCCCATGGTTAGGAAGGCAGTCAAACAATCTCCATCCAGCACTGAGCACTAACCCATCTTTATAGGAACCTCATCACTGCAGCAAGATTCTAGAACTTCAATTGCAGTCAGTGAATTTAAACATCTTTGTCAAAAGGCTGCACTCCAAGCATGAGAGCAAAGTGTTGCCCACTATCTGAGCCAAGAGGTACAGAAATAACCTCAATTTGTTTTATTAAAAATGCAAAATAATAGCAAAATAAGACTCTTCAGCTATTTTTGAAAGCCATCACTTTTACCATTTGTGGAATGTAAATCATAGCACCTGGAAGACACCTGTACTCAAGAATTAATAGTGATCTATCCGTGCTCTGCATGGGATATCCTCTGGCCTTCTGCTTTGTTTCTGCTCCACTTCTGATCCTTCTTTCCTGTCCACCTCCTGTTTTGGTTCCAGTCTCCTCTGGGATTACCCAAAAGCCAGCTCCAGTCACAAGTCCTTTTAAGAATTAAATTGAATGTAGCCTTGTTTTTAACTAAGAGTGTGGCAAGTGTCACTGGAGTCAGCATAGACCTGATCCATGCTCCAGAAGCACTCTTGAGCAGCATGCTCAGTATCTGAGCTGTGTTTCATTTCCAGTGCACCAATGCCTGGCTGCTGCAAGGATCAAGGCAATGTAACCTGCTACCTGATGAGACAGGTCAGAAGCTGGGAAGAGGGGCAATGGATTGGAATTAGAGGAGAGGAGAGGAGATCTCGACTGGCTGTTAGGAACAAGTTCTGCACCACGAGGCCGGTGGAACACTGCAACAGGTTGTCCAGGGAGGTAGTTGAGGTCCCATGCCTGAAGATACTCAAGGTCAGGCTCAGTAAGGCTCTGAGCAACCTGATCTTGTGGCAGATGTCCCTGCTGACTGCAGGGAGGTTGGACTGGATGACCTTGGAGGTCCCTTCCAATCCAAACCATTCTGTGATTCCAAGACATTTTGTACGCTTTACACCCTCATGCAAAGTCCTTGTAACTCATGCAAGCTCAAATAAAATTGCAAAAGTGAAACAATCCAAGTGAATCCTGCTAAGAGGTTGTTATTTAAGTGCTCCATCTCTGAGGATTACTTTAAATGTCACAGACATTTCCCTAATATCAGCACTTAAGTTAACTCCTGAAAAGCTCCCATTCATTTAGTCTCCTGTCCTATTTACAAGGATATGATAAATCAGCACTGGTCTGAATTACCTTCTCTAAATAATAGCTTCTACAAGCACAGAAAGATGTACTCAAACTTACCTTTTAAATTTCTTCCCTCTTTACCTATATAAGGATTCATAAACCCAAGTTACATATAGAAAAGTAAAGGCAGAATTTACTCCCAGATTAAGCAGCTGTGCCCGACAGTGTGAAATCAACTTAACCAGATGGACACCAAGTCCATATATAGAAGGCAAAACCATGGGTAGCTTATTTGCAACCTTAAAAGAAATAAATCACAAACTAAATAAATAGGTATTTTAAATGCCTTTTTTTTTTTCATTAAAAATCCTTTTGTTCTGTGCAAACACAGATTGTCTTGAAGTGAATAAATAAGCTCAGCTGTGTTGTGCAGTGATTCCATTAACCTTGCAACCAAGCATTAAATTAAATGGCCTTGTTTGCATTTCCCTGCTGCAGGGGAAAATGCACCTTCTAAGGTCTCTGCTTTATGTTACCACAGCCAATGAGTAAAAGCTTCACAACTAAACTTTTACAGTAAATATTACAAGAAAATAAACAGCAAAAGGACATTGCAAAAATGCCTCTGATAAAAAAAAAATCACCAAGTTAACCTTATAATTGGAAGTTCAGAGCCTTTCACACTCTTTCTCCCATTTTGCTTTGAAAGAGTTAAGTGTAATCTTCATATGTTTGCTGGGGGAACCAGCAAAGCCACCCTGCACTCCTGCCTGCTGCCACCATTCACAGAATGCAGAAAGCAATTCATTACTGCACTGCTTTATCCAACTCCTTTTCCTTATGCCAGTTGTCACCCTGGAAAACTGCTGCTCAAAGCAAGATGAATTTTTGTTTAAACTGCACATTGCCATCACCCAGCAACTAAAGAGGAGCCATTTTTTAAATCACTGCCCTGCTGTCAGCAAACTCTGATCCCCTGCCTAAGGTGAGCAGGCTTACACTCCAAAGAGACTAAATCAAAACAACACACAATAATGTCACCAGCTCTGGGACCGAGGGTAATTCTTCTGTGATCCTGTGCTGTAGCTAAATTGCCAGCCACACAGAGTCTTTACAGTGTGTACAGACTGTTTGTTCTCTCTGTGTGAGCTGGAAAAAGCTGAAACAAGGGACATAAACTAGGGATTGCATTTCAGTGTGCCACAGCCCCACTAAGGGGAACAGATTTAAACACACGAATAATTTCTCTTGTTGAACATACCTAATTAGTTCTGATGTGTGGTGTCCTCAGGGAAGGAGCTTAGTAAATTAAGTATGAGAATAATTTACATGCCAAGCAAAAGTGTTGCAAGCACAGGAAATATTGGATGGGGGAAGGAAGCCATGATGAGGAATGTGTCACTAGCTCTCCAGAAAGCTGTTACTTAATAATATAATTTGTATTAGACCAAATCTGTATTCAAAGCTCCTGTTAGTGTGGCAATGCTCAGAAGCCAGAGCAACAGACCAGGATGACACTTGATTAGCCTTTGGTTGCATCACCAGGTGGCAATGCTGTCACCCACAGGCACCCAGAAGGAGCAAGGGCTGCTGGCTGAGTTTCAAGTTGCAAATTTCAAAAAGAGATCTGAGCTCCCGAAAAATCCAGGCACAGCTCACAACTGGCAAGCATATGTTGACTTAGCAATTGAAACGGAGCTGAGATTCTCTGAGAGGTTTTAGCTCTTTTGTTTAGACTTAACCATCCTGCTCTTTACTAATGTCAAGAGAAGACCAAAGCAGATTTAGTAGAGCTTTCTTTGAAAACAAGGCTTGGTTCTCCATCACCTGTATTTCCCTAGCAATCCATCTGTCACTAACAAGCAAACATCAGTCACGTCAAACTTGGTCAGTTGCATTATGTCCCAGGAAAGACTTATCAATAACAAAGCAAAAAGAGAAAAAAACCTTTAGTTCAGAAATTTGTTCAAACCTGTAACACATAATCCATGTTTTACATTAGGGGCCCCTTGCAGAAGAAAAAAGGATACACTTCACTTACTACATCAACAGTAACACTCATCAAGCTCTGGGTTTGGAAGGGAAAGAAACAGCTTTAGAGTGATGCTATTAAAAGTGGAAGTATTTAACCCATTTACCACAAGTCTAACAGAATATAACAGGTCTCATTACTGACTTCCTTTGTGATCACGCTCCTGTAACATGGACTTTCAGTCCCCTAATTCTTGATCTCTGGCCTTGAGCGTTAACACTGAATCACTGGACTTGGAAGAACCAGTAGAAATGAGAAGTAGGTCTTTCTCATTTCAAACAGTAATAACCAGAAGTTCTACATTTTCCTGTGTTGCATCCTGTCCACAAAAACCCAGATTGCAGCAAAGCCAAGAGAAGACAAAGTCAGCATTTGTCAACACCTCTGTGAACGGAGAACAACCTGGAGAAGCTTACACCCAATGTGTTTGGTAGCTGAATTCCCCAAGCCACTCAGTCTTCTGCATTAGATAGAGCATGAAGCAAACGTTCTACCACAGGTGAGCATTTGCTGGTTGAGACCTTACCTGTCAGCATCTCCGAGCCCCAGGGAGGTGTTGCGCTGCAGGGTCTCCCGCACAGCAGCCATGCCGTCCGGCAGCCGCGTCAGCCGCCGCGTGTACAGACCCAGACCTCCGTCTGTCATGTACCTACAAAACAGCACAACAAAGCACTGAGTTCAGTCAAACAACACAACTTTCAGATGCTCTTGAAGGCTCTGCATTTTCTTAGCTGTATTTTGCAACTTCCTCACTTTGAAACCGAGAAGACCGCTTGGAATATGAAGCAAGGAAAACTTTACTCTTGATTAGATCAGACAGGTTTTGCCTCTTGTCGTTCTCCGTTACACCTTGCACTCACTCTCATCATTAAGAGCTGAATTGACACTTCAGTATGACAAGGGAAGAATATCTAACTTTCATTAAGGATGCCTAGATGGAAGTAATACAATATTTGGAATGTTATCATTACTGATCCTTTCTTGTCCCAAAAAAAATGCATGGTTTATACCACCCTGAAGTATTTAACTTGGGCTAAGCTAATGCGATGGAAAGCTCAGTCCTCTTACAGGTTAACTGCAACACTCACACTGAATTCATCCTAGATTGTGTCAGTGATCCATGAACAATGAGCACCCCAAGATTTACTGTGACACCAAACAGCACAAATGAATAGATTTCTTCAACCTTTTTCTGGCTCCTGCCTTGTACTCTGTCCAAGAATGTGGTGGTAACCAAGAGAGGAAAGTTTTAAGACCTGTACAACTATCCAGCATTTTGGCTTAGCTTGTCAATATTTTAATATATTAATACTGAAATGAAGAAGTTACTCCAAGTCTTCTCTCCTTGAATAGCTTCCCAATGAGCTGCCCTACATCAACATCTTAATAACATTTTAAAACATTTTTGGTGTTTCACAACAGCGGAAGGCAAACAAGTTTCAGGTGTCAAATTAAAGCAGGAGAGATTTTCTCTTGATTTAGCTTCTTTTCTGAAAGTATTTCTGACTATGCTGCCATGGAGGGAGCTCTGAGCTACCACCACCAGTTCACCAGCACAGGTGCTCCATCAGCAGCAGTAACAGCTCTCTAAGCACATCCCAAAAACTTTCACATACCTGAGCCTGAAATACCTCCTGCAGCAATACGGCTGCAGTCTCTGGCACACCATGGAGCATGTAACATACCTTGCTGAGGCAGGAGTGTCCTCTTTGTCCTCTAGCCACTCTTAGCCAGTCGACAGCAGCCCACAGAATAATATTCAGGCTCAGAGGACAACCTTCTCTTGGTTAACAAGGCAGAGAGCTTTTCCCTAACTGCAAGGCACCCGCAGCAAGGACAGAGAGATGCTCCTGGCTGCAGCCAGCAATGCCTCTGCTGGCAAGGTGCTACTGCAGCAGATGTGCTTTGCTTTACCCAAGTCAAATTTGATGACTACTTTTATAGAATGGGGTGGTAAAGAGTCAAGAAGCCTTGCACAATCTGCTGGTTTGCATTTCAGTTCAATGTATAAATTGCATGGGGTCTTCCCAGGAACAACCAAGGAGTCTCTCTGGGGACTCCAACAAAGAGTTGCTAAGCCTGCTAAGTCACACATAAGAGCACTCTGTGTTCAGCAAATCTGTGGGGACAGGACTCTCCAACTCGTAAACAAAGACTGCAGAAAGCATAAGCAGCAGTTGCACTGTAGCTCGCCCCAGGTCTGGCATTCTAGCTTGGGCTTGACAGAGTTTATATGTATTTTATAGTGGAAGAATATATTTTTCCTTGAGCTACTAAAATGAAAGAGCAAAGTGGAGCTGAAGACCATAATGTTACACAAGCATGCAAACAGCATTTTGCAGACTCATCTCATGTACCTATATAGGTGAGTCTGGTTTACTGCAGGTACTTGTCTGCACATGAAAAGTTTTAGTGTGAGTACCCATTGTACATGCACTGGAAAACGCAGCTTTTGGCACTGCTCTCAGATTTCTGCCATATGACTGTTCCTTTGGTAGCATATATCAGCCTCAGCTGAAATAGATTGTTCTCCATGCTCATGACTCAGAAAATGTTAAATGAAATATGTTACTCTTAGAGTTAGCTGTGCTGAAACCAGCCTTTTAACCAGTATCAGCAGGCTTCCTCAAAGGGATGAATTAGAACAATTCTGCATCTAACTGAAAACTAGCAGCCAGCTTTTCAAGTGGTCTGAAGAACTCATAAAGCTTACTAAAGTCAAGGGAAGCTGCACACCTTTGGCACCTTTGACAATGAGATTGGGAGATTTCCTAACCTGTAAAAAAGCACAGACACAGACAACGTCTTTTTACCTCCTCTACCAATTGGACAAGATTCTTACATGCCAGAACAACAGAAGATAGCTTTTTGAGTTTTGAAACAGGCTTGTGCAATCACAGATTGAAAGGTTTAGATCTCATTTTTATTACATGCAATGTCCTCTACCCAGAGATGTCTAATTCCAAAAAGATGTCAAAACCAATGATACCTCAAGTCTGGCATGCAACAATGAGGTGAAAGGAGGAGGACAGGTACTAGCTTCTAAATTATAATAATAAATACACATGAAAATAATGGGGAAAAAAAATAAGATCTCTACTCCATTGGTTAGTATGGAGGAGATTAAAAGTTAGTGGTGCCACAGGCTTCCTTCTTTAACTTAACACTGTCCTACCTTTATGAATACAACATTGCTACTGCTGCACATTTTTGCTTTACGAGAAAAAAAAAATATAGAGAAAGAAGATTTTTTTTCCAAAGGCATGTTATGAGGCTTTACTCAGGAAGGAATAAAAGCAGGAAATTCTCCATAGAGTCATTCTTCATTAGCAGGGAAACAAAATTAGCCAAACTTCTTCAAATATACAGATTCATGGAATGGTTTTGGTTGGAAGGATCCAACCTGGGCTTAAACACCTCCAGGGGGAGGGGCATTAATGACCTCCCCAGGCAACCTGTACCAGGATCTCCCCACCCTCACTGAAAAGACTTAGGTTAAACAAGAGCAGTATTATGCCCTTCTAACACACAACTGGAACTCACAGCTCACTTTCTAGGTGACACACTATTCTGTGGCTCCCTGCCCTGTATTACAGGCATAAAGTAATTTGCCTTGGAGCTCCCTGGGCAGCCTGGTCCTTTTAAACTTCTATTTTCCTTAGCCAAACACACCTTTCTTGTGGCTGTGAAATTTTGAATGTCGTCATGAGTCCTTCCAAGGGCAATATTTGTAGGGTATTTCTGATGCTGAAGTGATTTGTTTCCCTTTCCTCAAAGGCACACTGAGGAAATGGGAGGGAGTTACGCCACGGATCAGTAAAATCCGGCAGCCTGAGTCACTTGACTTTTGCCTGCCCTCCCTACTGACCCATCCACACAGCCAGCCAAGCACACTTACTTTTATTGTCTGACAGCTCTAACACTTCATATATATTCACTTCACTCCACTCCTTAATGTAGGAATATGAATTTTCCAGTTTTGAATACAGGTAGGCAAGGGCCAGGCATTCTTTACTTAAATACTGGGAAGGCAAGGAGCAGCAGGTAAGGTAGCAGTGCACAACAGACTGAGCAAGCCTACCCTGACCTGCTCAGCATCACATATTCCAATTCCCAAATGGTTCCTGAAATTTACCCCAGTCGCTAGCATAAAATGAATAACCCATCCTGGGAGGGGTGGCAGAAGATGGGAAGCTGACAAAATGAGCTAGGCAGTGAGGCAGTCAGTTCTTTCAGGTCTGCAAACATCACACTGGACTGCAGAGCAACAGGGGCGGAAACTCACTGGGCAAGGAGGACAAGGATCACACCCTGCCTTGTGAGAGCTGAGGAGCCACCAGGATCAGAGGCTGTTCACTGAGGGGTTTTGATTTAACTGCCTAAATCCTCTCTCAGAATCTATTTCCATGAAAATCCCACCAATAAGCTATCAAGTAAGCAATTCATTTCATACCACTCTCTTTATTAGGGAGAGGAACAGCAATAAGCTATCAAGTGAGCAATCCATTTCACATCACTCTCTAATTTCGTTAGGGAGAGGAGCAGTGTGGGACCCAAGAGAGGGTGCTGCCTCTCCACAGCTTCTCAGCAGAGTCAGAAGCAGCAAGACTTACTCCACAGCAACTTTCGACTCCCTCCTGCCTCCAAATGGTCCACCTAGACGAAGAGTGCATGATTGCACCTCCCTCTGCTGGCTAGCCCCAGACTGGGACTACATTTTGTCCGTTGGAAGCTGCCTTTTTGCTCAAATGATAAAAACCTGTTGGCACTGAAGCAGCTGTTCAAGCACTGCTGAAGCGTTTATTACAGCAACAAGCCCAGAGTGGGGCAGTCCTATTGTCAGTGAGTGCCAAAATACAATACTTGCAGGGAAGCAAAAAATATAACCTGTCAGAACTTACAAGTTCATTTACTGACAAACACTATCTAATATCACCTAATGTGACTGTTTTTAACTGCATACCAGATAAAATGCTTGATTCCAGTTGATCTCAAAGACTTGCAGGTCTATGATGTCTTCCCAAGGTGAATTCTACACTGCAAGACAAATCCTAAGCTACCCAAGACATCATTTATATGTGATCACTGTTTTATTGCTGAAGCTGACACCAGAACTATTCCTGCACTGAGTGCAATATTTGAGAATATTTTGAATAATATACAACATTAAGAATATTGAAAATGCTGATGCAATATTCCAGTCATGCCTCCTATAAAGATCTTGAAGAACAGTTCTTGAAATATGAATGTTATTTTGATTTAAACAGTGCCATCATTTTCTCTTTTCCTCCTTATATAACTTTAAATGCAAATGCTAGTTTTGAACAAGTTTCAACATAGTTGAAACAAGGTTTCCTAATATCTTTTAATAAAAGTCAAAATGTTGAGTTTTTGCTTGCCTGACCCCATCACTATTTGTGTTAATTAGCTACTCACTGTATGTAGCTGCTGTGCTGCGATGTTGAAAAGATCAAAATGTAAGAAGCCAGTCCTAACAAGACAGTGGCAGCTCAAATAAACATTCTGCTCCCAGAAGAAAAAGAAAACAAACTTCCTAATGATTCTTAGTCATGTTTAAGTGTTACAGCCATATAAGGAATCCATTTTTTCCCATCCACTGTATTTAGTTGAAATACCATCACTAAAATCATACCACTTGAAGAGCAATGTCCAGTAAACTGATTAATCCACTGTAACTCAGAGCATACAGAAAACAATGATGATCACTATGGTAAAAAAAATGTTGGAAGGAACTATCACTAGAACTGTATCCATGTGCAGTGTGAACAGGTTCTCATTCAGACCATGATTTGGGCCCCTCGCTCCAGGAAGGATATTGAAGTGCTGGAGCAGGTCTGGAGAAGGGCAGCAAAGCTGGTGAAATTCTGGAGAACAGGGCAGGTGAGGAAGGGCTGAGGAACTGGGATTGTTTAGTTTGGAGAAGGGGAGACTTCCTTGCTCTTCACAATTCCCTGAAAGGAGGTTGGAGCCAAGTGGGGATGGGTCTCATCTCCCAGAAAAGAAAAAAAAAAAAAAAAAAAAAAAAAGGTTGGAATGTGTATGTTAGAAGCCAGAGGGAGACTGAAGTGGACAAAACCTTCCAAATAAACCCCCCAAAGCCATGAGAGTTTATGTCCCCACTTGGGACAATCTTTTGGGTGGATAGGGAAAACAATTCTGGGCTTTATGGTTCCACTTTGTGATAAGGCCCTGAACCTTGAGCTCAGCCAGTCACCAAAGGACACAAATCCTAGTCCTGTTACTTTGTCATTCATTAAGCTCCCAGAATAAGACAACTCCTTACCTTTGATCCACTGCCTGGAGACTTTCTTCATTGAAGAGATATTTGCTGCCCATTTGGAAAAGATGCTCTTTCTAACCCAATGAAAGCAATCCTGGTGTCTGTCAGAGCTCTGCTTGAGCAGATTTATTAAAGGAGGCCAAACGAAACTTCCCATGACCCAGTACATTTCAGAAAAAGCAGCAGGATCACAGGGCTAAAATAGTTTATCTTGGCTATTGGATTTATTTTGGCTGTAACAAATATTTTGGCTTCCTTCCCTATCAGTTTGCCAAGGAAAACACAGATCCAAGGTTTTCAGACTGCAGGATTGTAGCAATTCTGAAAAATGACAAAGTGAAACACATACCAGCTAATAAAGAGCTATTCATGCTATAAATGCCCTCTTGTGCTGCTTTCCACATACTGTAACTCAGCTCCTGGAAATATTGGACCTGTTGGCCCTAGCACTGATCCCAGAGATTTGCTCTGCAGCAAGTCACACGGATGCTTTTGTTACAAGCAGCCTCTCTGATTCCTCTCCCACAAGGACACAATGCTATCCATTTTTGCTTGTTTGGTTTTTTTTTCCCCTCAAATTATTATTAGGAATAAACCAACTCTAGGGAAAATAATTTCTAAAACAGGCTACCAAAACTTCTGCTCACCCTGGAGATGACAACACAGCATCATTAGGTGTCGGCGAGAGTCACCAAAGGTAACAGCCTCATTTGTTTTCTCTCTCCACTGATACTGGGCTTACATCCAATGCAGCACTCTCCTCTCAGAGAATCCACCAAACAATTACTTTGCACAAACTATGTAACCCCAACAACATGAGGCTGCTCCCAGGCCTGCTCCCACCAAGCGCCCAGGGATGCTGCAACAAGAGAACCTCCAAACTCTGCCCACAACCTTGGAAAGGAGACGGATATTTCTGATGCTGGATTGACCTTCAATGCAACTTCTGTCCTTGGAACTCAGTCAATGACTGAAACAATGCTACATAAATCAATAAACCAACTCACATTATTTAGCAAAATAGGCTTTTGTAGCTAAAGGCAAAAGATGTGGAAAAGAAAAAGCCATTTGTACACATAACTCTTCACGTCCCAAGAACTTCAAATGGAGATGCTCAGATAGACACAGACAAGGAAATTACAGAGAGATGAGTGAAGGCACAGATTTCTCTGGAAATATCATTCATGAACTCTTTCTTATTCCTTCCTTTGTCTCAGCCTGGAATCTGAACTTTATACACTCAATATCTGCAAGGACTGAGGTCTCTTCTAGGATAGGAGCAGTAGAAGCCTGAACCAACAGAGTTCTGCCAGGGGCACTTCTCAGCTCATTCTCTAGGTGTTTTACAGAGACCATGGTGCTACTCGGAATTTACTTTTCTCACTTCCAGACCAAAATTACAGCCAGGAGTTTGAATAAAAGTCACAGTCTAGAGGAAAAGCAATAACTGTTACTACAATAAACACTACAAAACTCAGGTGTAAGTTGATTTATTTGAGGAAAGCACAAGGAGCTTTAGTGATGGGATGTGTTATTAATGCAGCAGGAACTGCTGGTGCTGTATTGGAAAGAGAATTTGATACTGGTTTTTGCATCAGCTTCTTTACCATACACTTCCCTAAGGAGGAATTAAAAATAAAGTGTCTGACTTTTTTGAAAAGTGTGAAAACATCCAACTATTCACAATGAATGGAACAAATGGAGGTTTCCAGGTTGTGTACCTTAATGCTTAAGGCAGTGACAAAGCAGCAGCTGGACTCTGGATTTCTGTTTCACTAAGAGACACTAAATCTTCCAAATAAGCCAATGCTACAAGTGCCATTCACAAAAAAAACAACCAACCAACCCACAAAAAAAAAAGCTAAAGATGTAAGATGGCCAGGATAAAGGAAACATTCCATTTACCTTTCAAAGATCAGTTTTAACCTCAATCTACTGCTGCTGTGCTTGAGCTAAGACAAAACAACTGCACTTTCTAGAAGGAACTGAAAGAAGACACACACTGAATTGAATGCTGACTTTGAGGCAGAAAAGAAATGCTTCTTCCAGTTAAGGCAGAGGTAAAACGTTGGTGGTTGCTAATACTGTCTGTCAGTTCATATTCCTGCACACCGACTCATTCTTTAGAGTTTATTTTGCAGGTACTCTTGCCCTACAGAGAGGGGTAAACTCGCTTCCTTCCAGTGAACTGTCCCCTAAGAGTTCAAGCAGCAGAAGAGTTCAGCAAGAGTACAGCAAATGCCTCTCCCTCTCCATCTTGTGGGCACAAGGAATGCTGCAACATAGGTTTGACGGCCACAAGGAACCCTGAGGGGGAACGCATTTAATGATGTGCAAGAGTATGTTCACATGCAGAAGTACCTCCTTAACGTACACTTAAATCCCAGGGCCTGTGGGATTATCCCAGTTAACCATGCTCATGAGCTGTCCCTCCAAACTGGCAGATGATCTTTGGGGTATTTGTTTCTTTCTCCAAATAATCATGGGAATACAGCAGCATCAAAACCTCATAAAATACAGCACGAAGATAAAAATGGACGAATCGTGTGAAGTATAAATGTGGCACAAATCGGAACACAGGCTCCACCTCAACACTGAGAGTCTCTTCCAACCTGATGCGATCTCTGAATCTGTGAACATGAGGGAAAACTTTGCTGTGAGGGTACCAATGCCCTGGAGCTGCTCATAGAGATTGTGGAGTCTCCTTCTCTGGACACGTTCACAGAATCACAGAAACATCCAGGTTGGAAAAGCCCCTCAGGATCACCAAGTCCAACCTATAACCCTACTCCACAAGATTCACCTTAAACCGTATCCCTAAGCACCACATCCAAACAACCCTTAAACACATCCAGGGTGGGTGATTCCACCTCCTCCCTTGGCAGCTCATTCCAGTGCCTGAACACTCTGAAAATCTTTTTCCTAATCACAGAATGTCAGGGGCTGGAAGGGACCTCAAAAGCTCATGCAGTCCAGCCCCGCTACCAGAGCAGGATCACACAGACCAGATCACACAAGAACACATCCAGGCAAGTTTTGAATATCTCCAGGGAGGGAGACTCCACAACTCCCCTGGGCAGTCTGCTCCAGTGTTCTGTCACCCTCACAGGGAAAAAAATTCTCCTCGTGTTTAAATGAAACTTCCTGTGCCTCGGCTTTCACCCATTGCCCCTCGTCCTGTCACCAGGCATCACCCAGCAGAGCCTGGCTTCAGCCTCCTGGCACTCACCCTGCACATATTTATAAACATTGATGAGGTAATCTCTCAGTCAATGTTCTCCAAGCAGCACAGCTCCAACTCCCTCAGGCTCTCCTCATAAGAGAGCTGTTCCATTCCCTTAATCATCTTTGTGGCTCTGTGCTGGACTCTCTCAAGCAGTTCTATGTCCTTCTTGAATTGGGGGACCCAGAACTGAGCACAGGACTCCAGATGTGACCTCACCAGAGCAGAGTAGAGGGGCAGCAGAACCTCTCTCGACCTACTAGCCACAGCCCTTCTAATACACCCCAGAATGGCATTGCCCCTCTTGGCCAAAAGAGCATACTGCTGGCTCATGGTTAATCTCCCATCAACTAGGACCCCCAAATCCTTTTCCCCTTTGCTGTCTTCCAACAGGTCAGCCCTCAACCTATATTGATCCCTGGGGTTGTTCTTTCCCAGGTGCAAGACTCTACACTTGCCCTTACTGAATTTTATTAAGTTTCTTCCTGCCCAACACTCCAGCCTGTCCAAGTCTGGATGAATGGCAGCACAGCCTTCTGGTGTGGCAGCCACTCTACCCAGTTTGGTGTCACCAGCAAACTTGCTGACAGTGCACTCTGTGCCTTCATCCAAGTCATTGAATGTCCAATCTAAACCTACCCAGTTTCAGCTTGAGGCCATTCCCCCTTGTTCTGTCTCCAGTTACCTGGGAGAAGAGCCCAGCACCAGCCCCTCCACAACATCCCTTCAGGCAGTTGTAGACAGTTCCTGTGTGACCTGGCCACGGTGGTCCTGGAGCAGACCATCTCTGGAGGTCCCTTCCAACCCCTCCTGCTCAGCGATTGCACCCTGGCCTTTAGGCGGACAGGTAAAGGCACTCACCCACTGGTAATGTCATCAGCTCTGATATTCTTGCCCAGCACATCCCCGTCGCTCATATAGCCGGTGGCATCCATGGCGATGCCCTCCAGGTCGATCTCATCCCCGCCCTTGTCCGCGATGTCCACGTGGCAGAGGCTGGTGCCGCGCGATGCCAGCTGCCTGCGCAGGGGCGCAGCGTACATGTAGCGCCCGGGCTCGGTGCCCATGAAGCGGCTGGCGTTGGCGCGTGGCGGGTACCCGTTGCCCAGCGAGGGAGCATCGCCTGCCTGCAGGCGAGGGCTGGACTGGCCCAGTCTCCAGGACAGAGGGGTGGGGCGGCCTGTCAGGCTGAGGATGCTGCGGCCGCTGATCTCAGTTGTGATGTTGGTGTCAAACGTCGTTTCCAGCGTGCTGAGAAGAAGAGATGCCTTGGGTTAAACGTGGCCTGCTGCATGGACCGCCCTGAGGTCACACAGAAGCACAGAACCACAGAAGGGTTTGAGTTGGAAAGGACCTCAAAGATTGTCCAGTTCCAACCCCCCATGCCATAGGCAGGGACACATCCCACTAAAACAGGTCGCTCAAGGCCTCATCCAGCCTGGACTTGAACACCTCCAGGGAGGCTGTGGATCACAAAATCACAGGATGTGGTATTTGATCACATTCTGTGATTCTGTGATCCACGGCCTCCCTGGGCAACCTGTTCCAGTGTCTCATCACCCTCACTGTAAAGAACTTCTTCCTAACACTCAGTTTAAATCTCCCTTCTGCCAGTTTAAACCCAATCACAGGTGACTGCAGGACCCTACCCCCTCAACACCATGCTGCAGGTTGTAAGAAAGAGCATTAACAGGGTCTACCTGGGCGGGAGCTCCTCTCCTCTGAAGACAGGCTGAGAGAGTTGGGGTTGTGCAGTTTGGAGAAGAGAAGGCTCCAAGGAGACCTTATTGTGACCTTTCAGTATCTGAAGGGGGTTACAAGAAGGCTGGGGAGGGACTTTTTAGGATGCTGGGGTTAGAGGGAACGAACACTTGCTTCTCACTTCTCACTTGCTCCCTGTGATAAGACAAGGAGCAATGGATATAAGCTGCAGCACAGGAGGTTCCACCTCAACACAAGGGGGAACTTCTTTACTGTAAGGGTCCCAGAGCACTGGCACAGGCTCCCCAGGGTGGTTGTGGAGTCTCCTTCTCTTGAGAATTTCAAGGCCCATCTGGATGCTCTGTGACTTGAGCTAGACTGCATGGTCCTGCTCTGGCAGGGGGGTTGGACTTGATGATCTCTTTGAATCCCTTCCAATCCCTAACATTCTGTGATCCTGTGAATCCAAGCTGGAGCAGGGTAGATTTAGATTAGATGTTAGGAAGAAGTTCTTCACCGTAAGGGTGGTGAGACATTGAGAACAGGTTGCCCAGGGAGGTGGTGGAAGCCTCATCCCTGGAGGTTTTTAAGGCTGGATGTGCCTCTGGGCAACCTGCTCTAGTGGCAAGTGTCCCTGCCCATGGCAAGGAGATTGGAACTGGATGATTCTTGAGGTCCTTTCTAACCCCGACAATTCTGTGATACCTGCTCCAGCACCTTCGTTTAGGTTTATTTCTCCAGCAGCCTTCCTAAATAACAAAACTCTTGCACTCAGGCCACCAAGTGTTCAACACATTTGTGAGAAGACTTTATCAGGAGCTTTTTAATGCATTATTCACAGTATCAAAGCATAAATATTTCACCTCCATAATACCATGTTTTTGCTACTCTAAGCAAGGCAGTGGGATATTCAGCTGACTAAAGGAAAACCAACTGAAGTAATATTTTTCTGATACATTTTATTTATTTTTTTTTTCTTTTGGCTGGATTCATCAAAGTCCTAACATTGTGGAGACATGTCCAGCACCAAGACAGTAACTATTTCTACACAGAAAAAAAGATTAAATTAAAAAAAAAATCCTAAGAAAGGCAAACTGAATTTTATTTTTCAAGATAAGTTTTTTATATATTCAAGAACTGAATATATTTTAAATATCCATAACATTTTACACAGAGCTCTGATTACAAAAGCATTTTAGGTCACACCCTGCAAATGCAGTTTTTGATACACATCAGCTATATGAAATCTTCCATTCTGCATGTCTGAGTGAGCAAATCTGCTGCATCCCTTCCAACACCTGTGCTGTGCATGGTCTTTGAATGGTCTGAGAACACTGCGAGCACTTATCTTGGTAGTGACTTCAGTGTTAGAAATATTTTTCAGCATTAGACTTCTGCCAACCTTGAGACTTCAGGAGATGTGCACAGATTGCAAGACTACCTCCATTCAAGATTACTTGCAGCTTAGTTGCAACCCATTTATTTGCAACTTCTCTCACCCACATGAACTGCTCTTATTCTCTCCTGCTCAACTATCACAATGATACATTTGTCTTTTTTAAATTGTGGATGTCTGTTGAAATAAACAGCACTGCATTATTTGCAATGCACACTGCAAACACCTATCCTCTGGTTATGGTAATCAAATCATAATGAGCTGCTGCATTAATTGACATTTGAAAAGAAAAATAGCACTGGGAGCTGACCTTGGCAAGCTCTGCCTCAGTTTTAGATACAAAGCCAAAACACGAAGTGTTTCCCCACTGAACTCATTTAGGGCTGGAGCCCACAATGCACTGAGCTGTAAGTAGGACCCTGACCTCATTAGGGGCCAAACAGTTTATGCTCCCCAGCCTCCTGAGTCACAGAATGTTTAAATGCAGTAATAGTAACAGCCGCTGTTTATTTAGAGCATATCTTAAATATTGCTGAAGATGTCCAAATCCTGCTGCTTTGCAAAGGAGAAGCAGTTCTAGATGTGGATGACTAACAGTATTAGAAAAACTTGTTTGTCCAAAGATTGGTCAGGAATTCAAGTTATGCACTTGATAAGGTGGGTCAAGCACAGTTCACCTGCTTATTTAAACACAATTTTACACATAGGGGGAGAGGAGTGTAATGCACTGAAGTTGTTGAAGAATAAGATGAAGAAACTTTTTAAATTGTAACCTAGACTCAAACATCACCTCAGACATTTAGCAAGCACCAATTGTTCTGTATAGAACCTGCCACCATCAATTACTCATCATGCATCTCACTAAACACTGAGTATTGCTCTGTAGCTGTACTTTAGAGACAGAAAGCACAAGACCAGCATTTTCCACTGTCAGTGCTCATTATTTTTCCAGGCTGCAGCCCAGCCAGAGGCAGGGGATGTAAAGGCACAGGATCAAAGCCATGCTGTTACCTGTGGGTGACCTGGGTTCCCCGCAAACTGGACATAGTTTCCTCCAAGTTCTGCCGAAGATCAGCGATGTTCTTCACAGTTCGTAACCGCCGAGTTTCTGGATCCTCTCCTACGGAGAAAATAAACCATGAGAAAGGAGAAGGCAGGAAACGGCACCCGACTGAGCTGCTACCTCTGCTTCAGCCTGGCTCCAACACATTTTTTTCCCTGCCTTTCTGTTATTCAACACTGATTTCAATGGAGATATCCTTCCCCTATGGCAGGTACCTGCCGCTGCCACAGCCGGGCTGACTGTGCGCTCTGTGCTGCTAACTTTATTTCACAGACTGCCTTTGCACCAGATGTTCCTGTACTGTCATTTCCCCAGATGACCCAATTTAAATTCTGGTTAACTTTCAACCTCATTAGAAGACATACTCCATCAATACCACCCTTTCCATCTCATATATTGACACAATTAACAACAGCCCAACACAGCCCATTTCTCCAGCACTGTGTTTTTGCTAGGTCTTCTTTTCACTCATTTTAAATAGCTTCTGTTCTTCAGCAGCAGCTCTCCAGCAAACTGTGCTGACTTGGTGCTCCATGCTGAGTGATGTTTTAGGTAAAATAGCAAAAGTTTGTCTGTTAACATCACAGCACAGTCATTGTAACTTCAGTGTGCCACATGACGCAAAGTGGGGCATGACTTCTAGTCTTCCTGGCATTTAGAAATCTTGTCCTTTAAATACTCTGCTCTAAAACATATTCATGTCCTGATACTTAATACTAAAAGTAGAGTTTATATATATTGGGGAAAAAAAAAAATCCTTTTAGCACCTCAGCATAATTTATTTTTAGTAAATTAATAATTTAATTAGTGCTTCAGCATAATCGTAGAATGGCTTAGGTTGGAAGGGACCTCAGAGATCATCTACTCCTACCTCCCCACCATAGGCAGGGACACCTCTCAACTAGACTCAGCTCTCAAGGCCTCATCTAACCTGTCCTTGAACACCCTCTGGGAGGAGGCATCCACAGACCTTCCTGGGTAGCCTATTCCAGAGTATTACCACACTCACACTGAAGAATTTCTTCCTAAGGTCCAATCTAAACCTTCTCTCCCTCAGCTTAAAGCCATTCCTCCTTGTCCTATTGCCGAACACTCTTATAAGAAGTCCCTCTGCAGCCTTGCTGTAGGATCCCTTCAAGCATTGGAAAGCTCCCCCCAGAGCCTTCTCTTCTCCAGGTTGAACACCCCCAGCTCCCTCAGCCTATCCTTATAGCAGAGGTGCTCCAGCCCTTGGATCAATCTTATGGCCCTCCTCTGGACTCACTCCAGCAGCTCCATGTCCTTCTTATGATGGGGACCCCAGAGCAGGAGGCAGTGTTTGAGGTGGGGTCTCACAATAATGCATTTACTTGCTCTCATCAGTCAATTAGGAAATGCTTCGGCTGCTCAGCTGAGTTTTATATAGTTAAAACTCCTCAGAGGTTGAAGAGAAGTGAATTTCTGGCAGTGCAAACATACTCTTTGTAAGCTGAAAGAGAAGACTTCCAAAAGGGCATCACGAGGCTTCAGCTGGGCACAGAAAGAAACAATTTCATTCCAGAGGGTTTGCAACTCATGACTGAAGAGAATACTTCAGCAAATTTAAAACTTTTCAAATTTGGTATCTGTTTTCTCTGCATGTGTGATGCATTCTTAAACTGCCAGTGCAGTGGTTGTCCATCCAACTGCTAGTTTAGGTGGTTATGCATATATTACACAAACCAGAAATGTTAAGGACTGGAGAAATAAGCTGTTGTTGGAACCTGCCACATTCCTTGCTTTAAACTCCATCTTTCTGAGAGATGCCAGGTTGATGGCACAGAAAAACCAAGTCCCAAAGCCTCAGCAGCACAAACTACTCAAAGTGCTGAAGCCCTGACTACGGGGGGAGTTCTCTAGGGAGGGGAAGAGAGACTTTAACACTTATACCATCATTATCCATTCTGAGGCACACAGCAGTGGCTCAGGTAGTGCCCACATCAGCCTTTTGTTTTGCGTGCTTCTGCTCCCTGGGAAATAATCTCCTGGAGATACAATTTGCTCAGGCCAAAGGGTCAAACAATTCTGATCCCGTCGGACGGGAAACAGCCGCTTCACCAGACCCCTTCCTTCAGCCAGTGGGTCTCTGGGACAGAAAACACTTTTCTACGCTCATGGATCTAGAAAATTTTGCAGTAGAGAATATAAAATATTTATATTTATAGACTTCTAGGACAGCAAAGGTCACGGTGCTCTTTTACAGATCGTTTCTCTCCCAGATATGAAAGCAAGTGGTAGATGACTTCTTGAGAGAATATCCATCAGATAAGCTGAGGCAGTTTCTATTGAGATCACTGCTATGCCTCGACTGGTATCAAATTTTCACTTCCATGACATTCAGTGGCTTAAATTATAAGCATGCTTAAAAGGCAGGCATTGGATAGTGCCACCAGAACTTAACTATGAAATCACTTAGCTCTTCCTGAACAGGCAGCAACATTAAACCACTCAGCTTCCAGTTTTCCCTACCTTTGGGTGTATATCTGCTTTTAAAGGAAAAACCTCAATAGCTGCTATATAGGAACAGATGAAATCTGTCCCTAATTTCTTCTAATTTTCTTTGGGTTGAGCAAACATTTGTCTTGGTTGCTCCTTTTCCCCACAGACTCTTTATGGACTGCTGTTGGCTGTGGGTCTGGCTGCACACAGCTGGGTTTTGCATCTCCATTGTTTGAGGCTGTCAGCTGCCTTCCATTTTTGGATCCCCAAACTTACATATTCTGCTTGAATAATAGTTTGTATTTACATAACATCTGTCATCAAAGACTAAAGACCTTTTGTGATCTACAAACACTTCTCAGTTTACAGGTTGAAATGCACCTAGGCTAGGCAATATGATGATTAAGAGGTAGCCCTGAAAAAGGTTTAAGCAGCTGGACACTGTGTTTCTTACTTTGAACTGTCCCTCATAGTTAAATGTGAACCCAAAGATGTTCTCAAGGATTTTATCACTTGTGGCATTTATTTCCCTTTAAAATATTTAATCCAGCTAAATATAAACCATACACACATATACACTCATCTCTGCATTGATGCAACCCTTATCTTCACCAGTGCCCATGCCCCTTGCGTTTGCTATCAGCATCCACACGCACAAGTACAAAGGCAGCAGTGACAGAACAGGTAATGCAGTATGAAATTAATCCAATAATGAAACTTCTACCCACATGATTTTTTCCCAAGCAGGACAATCAGTTTCAAGATTCACATTAAACTGGAAGACATCAAGAATAAGGAGATGAAAAAACCTGAGATATTCTGCTGATGAGAGATACTGCAACAGCAGGCAGCAAATAAAGTCATAGACATTGCTGAAACTGGAATAGGAGATGACTGTGACACTAAACCCACATTTTAAAAGACTGTTAGTAGACCATGGTTGCTAAAAATTGCTTTGCTGTAGATAAGCTTAAAAATGACTGATAATTGTCATATACCTCTTACAGAAGCAGAAATTCTACATAAATGTAAGAGGCACTTTCTAATTTAGACTGCCAGTACTCTACCAGCAATCAGTTGCAGCTTCTGTATACTGGACAAATTAAAGTGTAGTTGGAGTTTGGTCTCCTATCATTGTAAAGGCCAGTTCTCAAAATGACCAGATTCATGTGAGTGAATGCTCAGATTCCTCCAAATCTATAAACAAACCATCAAGGAAAGTCACTTAATCTCTTCTCAAGCAAAGTTTTAAAAAGTAAAAAATAGCTCTCAAATGCTTAGGAGTGCTTAGGATCTTTTTAATGGCTTAATCCTAAAAGGTGCTAGAACAACTCCTAGAACAACATGAAGCAGCCTGTTCCCTATTTAAGTTCCCTATTAAAGTTTCCTATTAATTTTTAAGAATCTGGTGCACACCATTGTGCAGAATTTGAGCATCTGGTGTTTAGATAAGTGACACCCACTTTCCACTGCTGAAGAGCTGAAAGAGATATGGTAACTGGTAAGAACTAAAGCATTAGGAATAAAAGCAGAATAAATCCCTCCCTAAAGAGGGAGCTCCTCACTTCAAATTGGCTTTAGCCCATTCTTATTTCATCAGACCACAGTCAGTAGGTTGTGCTGCAAGACATACCTGAGAGGTCTTCGAGAGCAGGCTGTGCAGTTTTGACATACAGAGCAGATTCCATGCTGACCCCTCCTGTGCTGGCCTCAGCTGTCACATTCCCTTCATTGTCTGTCTGCGATCTGGAAGGCAAAATGGAGCAGAGATGTGCAGTTACTCTCCATCAAAAGTATCTCCAGTATAATAACCAGACACCTGCCATGAGCCACTCGGTCCCTCTCTCCAGAACAGACCAGCAGACTGATTTTACATAATTCATTAGTCCCATGTTGAATTATGTCCTAGAAATGGACACGAGCACTCGGCTGTGAAAAATAAAAAATTCATAGTCAAAGATAAGCTTCACAGCTCTTCAGACACCTGGATTTCCAGTTAAAGTTTAATCATCAATAACATCAGTTGTCCTGGCTAACCTGATCCTTTCTGACACAGTCCATACTGCATGAGTGTAGAGCAGGTAGTGTGTGCTGGCATGCTACACTCCTGTCAGTTTCCCTTCCAGAACAAGCAATGTCACTCATCTGTGCTTTAAAATAAAGCACTGTGTAAAAGTAACTTCAGACTACAATTTATGGTCTGACATTGTGGCTGTCAGGGAATGAAAGTGATGTCAGAAGATCTGCTTCATTTTCCTAGTTGCACTGTGTTTTTCCTCATAGACCCACACCAAGAAGCTGCTGGAGTTCTCCTGTCCAAAGGGTTAAGTGCTGTACACAAGTGGAAACACGGCAGGGAATTACTACTGCAATATTCTTGATTTCAGGTGAAATGTAGGACAGTTTCTCATGTCTTTTACCTTAAAAACACCCAAAGAAAAAGTAAGACTACAGGCACCTGGAAAGTTTAAAGTAACCCTAATTGATATTAGAAAAACTCTGAGCCTGTTACTGCAACGCCTTAACAAGAGCATTTTGCAGGTTCAAAACATGTCAGGCTAGTGAATTGATAATAGCACATGTGTTTGCCTTGCAAATCAATACCATTTGACTTTTCAAGCCAGCAAGATTATGCAGTGTGGCCTTTTTTCCTCCAATGTTTAAAAAAATGAAAGGAGTAAGGCCAGGCAGCTCCACCACCATTACCCACACTGAGGAGAATCAGCACATCTAGTTCATAAACTGCTGTTGGCATAACTTTTAAAGCTATGATGAGTAAATCAAACCTAATCCAAATGACACAAAACCAGGGAAGAGCAGGACCTGGTCAGGAAGGTGTTAGCATTCTCACCCAAACTGTTACTAGGGTCAGAGACAACTATACTCACACCTTCTTGTACATCTTAGCCTGATGGCCTTCACCAACAGTTCAGAGATTCACCGAATGGTTTGGCTTGGAAGGGACCTTAAAGATCATCCAGTTCCAATTCTCTGCCATGGGCATGGACACCTCCCACTATCCCTTCCCGGATTTCTTGTAGCCCACTTCAGCAACTGCAAGGTCACTCTAAGGTCACCCCAGAGCCTTACAGTTCATGTAAATTTATAAACTGCCTACTCCTAAAGCAAGAAACCTGTACATGGTGTGGCATTCATCTTGCTGCCTCGCCCCCCTGAAAGAGTGTCCAAAATGAATCTTGCTATCTAGGTGTCACATTCAGAACAGTCCAGCAGAGAGGTTCACCATACCTGTACATGAAGGGAGCTACGGTGGCAGTGTTCGGGTGGCTGTATTGCTGCTGGGGATGAGGTAGCTGAACACTCACAGTGTTGCTCCCTGTGGTGTGTGTCGTCGCGGTGGGGCCATTGACAGCTTGGCTGCTGCTGCTGCTGTTGAGGCCTCCTACGCCTTTCCCTTCTGAAGAGGCCAGGCTGGAGGAGGAGCTGGAGTGCCTGCTGTCCAGCTGAGACTTCTGATGAGGCAGCCCTGAGCCGGCTTTCCCGACACGGCTTCTCTCGCCTTCCTTTGCAGGAGTGGGGGCACTTGAGGATTTCCCTGTGGTGTTTTTCATTCCTGGTTTTGGTATTCCACTGTGCGAAGGGGCAGAGGCCTCCTTCTTGGCACTATTCAGCTTTCCTCCTTTAGGGATAAAGCTGGCGATCTTGGAGGACTTTTTTGGCATCTCTGTTGCTGCTGCTGTCTGTTCTTCTTTTGGTTCCTCTCTCAGGTCCAGCTTCTCAGTGACGGATGTTCTCTTTGCAACGTCTTTACTTTTCTCCTTTTCTTTCTCTTTCTGTTTCTCTTTATCCTTCTCATTACCCTTTGGAGAACTTTTCTTATTAGTTAGCGCCCGGCTAAAAGTCCTCTGTGCAATTCCCTTGAGTGCAATTTTGGGACTACTGGACATGGATCCTGGATTGTTCACATTCTGGTTGGTGGCATCGATTTCTTCGCTTTCCTCAAAGCTAAGAAGCGCCTCTAGCTTCTCGCAGCTGTTGTCCCGAGACCCTGGACACTCGAGTGCTGTACCCCCTGCTTTGGAGCCTCCTTTGCTGTTGAAGAGCTTTAATTTTTCAAGCATGGATTTTTGGCTGTTGGGAGTTGTCTTGGCGATCTCTGAGGGTGGCTTTGGAGGCTCTGGTGTGGGCTGCTTTACGGATAACATGGAAGACGTCGCTGTGTGCTTAGCGCTAAGGGACTTGCTGCGCCAAGGTTTAATAGCAGAGCTGGGCTGAGGGATGGCTGAGGAGTTATTGCAACCAACAGTACTGCTGCAGCTTTGAACGGAGGATGAGACATTTTCATTCATTCCTGTGGGCTGGGAGGCTGGACTGTCTGCAGGCTCTGGGGAAAGACAAAAAAAACCAACCCCCAAATTCAACACAACAGTACCTGATGGTATAGATTACTTTGGGATTCTTTTTGTAATGAAACATTAGGAACTTTACATTAATAACATGAAAAAGATAGACACATATTAGTATTTTCAACATCAGGAGCAGTTTTCTTTTCCTACATAGTAGAGCAGCTCCTACCATGTAATTTACATTTAGCTGCTGGTTAAAGAAAAAGGAATAAATAAAAAAGAAACTCCTCCAATTCAAACCAAAATGTGTTTTGCAATGTCTTCTCCCTTATTAAGCCCATAATACTTTTCCATTAGCAAAAACACAGCACTATTTTCTAACTAAGGGTTCCCTCTGCTTTTGGCAAAATACTTGCTGTCCAAGTTCAATTCTGAGAAAAACCTCAAACATACAAAAAAATGCAGGAGTAAGGAAAAAACTGAAACCGAAGTCTTTTTAGTTATTAGGGGAGCATAAGACCTTTGTATGTAAAAGCTAGAAGAAAACCCCACATACGAAAATAAACTCAATTGTGTTCCTGTGCAGAACCCAAATGAATTACATCTAGCTGCAAGAGAAGCCAGCGCCAGCAGCTGTGCAGCCCCCCCCCTCAGAGAGAGCAAATCTTGTCTTCATGCAGTTCTTTTTAATGTCATTTGCTCTCATTAAGAAATTAGCACAGAGCTTAAGGAGAGCTTGAAAAATCACACTCACCTACCGGTGGCCACTTCTCCTCTGAAGTTTCTCTGTGCAGAGTTTCCTTTCTGGAGACGTTGCTCTCTCAATCATCACAAATATGTTTTCTGTTAAACCGCTCATGTTTCCAATTAACTTTTGTCATCTCTGTCTGTTCCCCTGCCCAGCAGCCTGCTGGGGATTAACGGCTCTTACCTATATTTCCCTGCCCTCTAGCAAGAGAGTAAACTGTGTACAGAGCTGCATTTTTTTAATTCAAAAATCAACAGCGGTTGTGAGCGTGCGTCCCCAGCAGCAGGAGCTGCCCTCTGAATTCAGCCCTGTAAATCACGCTGCAACCACACAGGGGCTGGTTTACTTCACTTTCAGCTGCCCAGCGAAGATACGGCTCTGTTAACCTCCCTCCTCTGATCCAAACCAGATCTACTGAAGATTTCAAGCACATACATCTTCCTGACTTAGCGTGGAATTGGGTTTCTAAGAGTATCAGAGACCCCTTAATAACAAACTCAGTCATTTTGCATGGTTATGGACAAAGCAGGGCAGCAGGAATTAACGATACTTAACTACTGCAGTCAAAGATTTCCAGAACTCTGTTACTAACCAATGACAAATATACTGGCTGCTTTTGCCAGTCCCTCTCCAATGGCAAACTACCCACACGGAGCTGGAGAGAAGCAAGAGCTGGACTACAGCCACCAAAAGGAATTGTCCTTTCTTTTAAGCTAGTGCCAGTCTGCTGACTCCCAGGGCACTGCTCCTGCTTTACTCTAGTACAGAAGGAAAAGCAAACATCCCAAAGAGCAATGGTCCTCTAACTGATCTGCTCAAGCCTGCTAGATTGAATCTGATGGGTTAAGGAGGACTGAGGAAGTGAGTGCTGGGAGTCACAGTGACCCTCACTGCCAGGAGAAGCTGTGACCCACCATCACAGCCCCCTGCCCACAGCGGAAGGAAGGTCACAGCTACTTCAGCCACTGCTGGAAACGTTAATCCCCCTGCTTTCACAAGCTGTGCACCACCGCTTTTTCCTTCGTGCCTCTTACCATACACCACTGCTTTGTTATTATTTTTATTTCCTGAAGTCCTCCCACCCATGAAAACCTACTTCCCATTGGAACACTGCACCACCATCCCTTTGTAAACCCAGAACAAGCAGGCTTTTGTCTCAGCCTGCCTTGCACAGATGATCAGCAATATAAGGAAAGCTTCACAAAAATCCTATTTGTGCATAATTTACAATTAATTTGCATTAGCTTCTTCTAAAAAACAAACAAATGCCCATCTCAGACTGGGATACTTCTACAGAAAGGAGAGATTCTTTGTCATTTCAGCACTAAATTCTAGTGTAATTGTGCCAAATGGTTCTTGAGACAAAGCATATCCATGCCCAAAACACATCAGAGCTGCCTATGATACATGAACATGCCTTAGTTGGGTCCAAAGATGAACCTCATGTACTAATCAATATGGACAGGGAACCCTTGATGTCCTCAGAATAACTGAGCTGCAAGGATCAACAGGACTAGGGCAACATAAAGGCGATGAACTGAGAGTTAGCAGTGAGAGATGCAGCTCCGAAGTAGCAGATCTGGGTGCACCCCCAGCTGGTGCAACGCCCAGCCCGGGGTAAGATGGCATTTGGCTGGAGCATGCAGCCAGCCAAACAGGACTTGGAAAAGAAAGCTGTGCTCTTCTCAAACAGGTTCTTCACAACTGTTGGAGAAAAATACAGGCAAGGTGTGTCTTGGTATGAACAAAGCCATCCTGCATTCACCAGAACTCACAGCCTATGCAGAGCGCTTCTGTGAGCTGTGACCCACAGACTGGGGCACAGGTCCTGAGGCAAGAGCTACCCAAGCAGCAGCCTGAATCCACCACCCATCTGTGAAGTCTGACTCTGTCTCAAACACTGAGCTAGCTGTTAGCACATTACAGACCAGTTGCGGGGGCTGAAACAGCAGGCAGCCCACATCAAAACAGGGCTCCTACCTGCTCCACAATGTTTTTCTGGACATGAATGGAAGGTGTTGGCTCACTTGGGATATCAACTTGATCCTAACAGCCCAGGCGAGTGCTCCAGCCCAGGGGTTTTTTGGGAAAAGGCTTTGTTTGGATCAAGTGAAAGGACCTGTTTTACAAATCCAAAAGCACTGCCCAAAATCCAGCACTTTTTTATTTCTCCTGTCTTTGAATGCATTCAAGATTTCTAATTATTATTACCTTTTTAACTTGGTCAATGAACAAAGTGCACTTTTTTTCCCCCCAGTTTGTTTGCTTTTAAACACAGCCTTTGGTTTGCCCCCAGCTCCCCCACAGACATCCTCCAGTTTGGAAGTTAACTCTGCTTCTGCTGCCAGTAGTGCCAGATGAGTACAAAGTAATTCCACTCAGAGAGCTGCACTTCATTCAGACATGTGTCAAAGAAATCACCATTAGGACACCACCACTACTACAGGTGTAACATCAAAAAAATGAGTATATTGGGACATAAATGTAATTCTCAGAATCTTTCCCTAACGTTTTTCAGGAAGTGGCTGTTGTGAATGCTGGATGCATCCAAAATGAGTGAAAAGTATTTACAAACTCTTAAGTGCATGTTTGAAGCAGCTACACTTTGGGAATGAAGATATTTTCTTGGACGAGCACAACAGCTTTTGGTTCATACTCAAGTCAAACACAGTAAAACTGGAAATTCACAATCCTCAAGGTTGTGTTAGGTTGCACCAGGCAAGGTTAACACAAGAAATGAAAAGTAAAACGCGCTCATGAAAAACGGCCTCTGCTTCAGGACGCTTCAGCCTTTCCAAGGTTCTCTGTTTCCTCACAAACAAGTCTGCTGGCTCCTTTGCCTCTCAGACCACTCTTGGTACACGAGAGGGGTTCTGCTGCCAGCATGCAGATTCAAATGCTGGGTTTTCTAATGAAGCAGCAACGTTAATACATGGATAACACATCAGCATGCAAAGGGGAAAGTTTTATTCAGCATAGTATAGGCCCTTCTTTCATGAAAAGGAGAGCAAGTTTCATGCATTCAATTAATAAGCTTATTATTTCCCATGTGTTCCTTTGTGAGGCAGATATTTTCTTTCTTCAGCAACCTGCATTAACTAAAACTGACTATAAAAGAAATGTTTTCAAACCCCAGCTACAGTCTACAATAAATAATGATCGCGTTCCTCTTTTCAAAGTCAAATCTTGGCCTGAAATCTATTTTGTTCCTAGTGTTCCTGTTAAAAAAAGATGTTGGTGGTCTAGTTCCAATGCCAATTCGCACTGTAGCGTGGGTAAATCTGATTTCAGCTGCTCCTGCAAAGCCTTAAGCATCTGCAAACCTACCCGTTTGTGACGGAATCAGGAGCAAAGGTCCGAAGGCTTTATGAGTTAATTCTTCCAGGGAAGTCTTCGAGAACTTAGATTATAATAAGGTCAAGAGAAAATATATGCAATTTCTCATCATTTGTCATGTTCACTCTAAGCAAGTGGGCTCCCATTTGCTCTAACTGAAAACTTTCAACGCCAATCATGATAAGCATGAAAGGCGACAAGAAGAGGAAGGATGCTCCCACAGTTACTTCTCCTTAGGAGGGTCAAAAACTTGCCAGCATTTTTCATTTGTTTCAGAATGAAGAAGGTGTCATTTTTTTTTTTTTTATTTCACAGCTATGGGAAAAATAAGAAGTTCTCATGAAGAGAAATATCTTTTAGTCTAGCCCATGGATTAGATAACTGAGTTAAAAGCAAATTCACAACCAGATTCTAATTTAGGAAGCAAAAGCAGATCCGCCCTGTGACATCGGAGTGTCAGAATGGCAGAAACCACTGTGGCAATTTCATCATCTCCTGTCTAGAGTAACTGGTGAGTCTTGACCCTTCCCCAGCAACCACTAGAAGACTCCTTCTAAACACTACAAATAAAGAGTCCTGTAGAGTAAGAGCTTTTTAGCTGAGCTGTGCTCTTTTTCAGTAATGATCTATCATGCTCAGCAAACCCCCAAAGTCTGGAAATGCCTGCACTTCTGCCAGGAGCTGTCTATGAAAATCAGTCTTTCTGTAATCCAAACCACAAGCAGGTAGAGCAGAGCATTCCCAACAAGAGCACCCTGGCACACAGCCCTTCCTCAAAACAAACACAACTCTTTGGGCCCACAGAAGTTTCTATTTCAATTGTAAAGAACCACAGCTGGGTGGAAGGGACTGGTTGAATTACCAGCTCAGGGTGGGCAAGAGGCATGGCCTCCACCCACGGGATGACCGAAGCTTAGTGTTGTCTCCTCTACTCTGGATCACAACAAAAAGTGACAAAAACATTGCTTAAAGCAGAGATTGCCAGAGGGAAACTGCACAGCCTGAGAAAAGCCCACATAAGAGCTGTTTTGCTTTGCTGAGGCTAAGAACTGCATCGAGCTGAGCAGAATCAGTTCCTCCACCTTCCATCCACTGGCTTTCCCACTAGGGATGATTTCATCTGTTGTATCACAAGAAAGAAGTTACCTTTAGTCCTTGATGTTTTCCTTTCGTTCCATCCTATCTACTTCTTCAATCCCAGCACTGGAGGCACAGCAGCTCTGTGAATTCCCAGAAATGAGCTGCACCTCTGAAAATGTGTAGTGAAGCCCATAGAGGTGTCACTAACTCAACCTCCCCATTTCTGCAGGGTCTCCTTCCCTCACCCGCAGCCCCAGCACACGACACAACAGTCCTGCTGTTGCCCAAGACTCAGCCTTTGTGCTGAGGTGAAGGGAAACAAAACTGGAGCACAGGCAATGCTTTCCTTGCTGTCTTGACATAACCGACTAAGACACTTGAATTCCTTCTTGTTTTTGCTTAGTTACTGTAAAATACAAAATGCTGTCCACATGACTGCCTAAGAAAGAGGCTGGAGGGACCTCTATCGACCACATACCAGTGAGATGATCAGAAAAATAATGAAACCAAGTTGGCTGTGCCACTCAAAACAAGTTGCACCCTCCATTTAATAGCAGACAAATAGCATTCTTGTTCATCACTCTCCATCTTCTTCTCATTATTTGTACAATCAAACCCCCCAAGATTCAAAAGCATTAATGAGTTCCAGACAGGGAACTGGTATGGAGATTTTCATTAGTCTTACATAAAGCTGGAGTGGACAATACGTACACTTAGCAGCCTTGACCTGACACATGTCTCCTACAGGCAGGTTACATGAAACATAATAAACACATATATGAGTGGTCTGAGAATTGCACTAAGGGAATATTGGCCTGTTTTGACTATTAGTAGTGGCTCCAATCAGGGCCTGGAATGACCGTGGAGGAAGAAATGGACGCAAGAGTTTCAGCAAAGAAGGGACAGGCAATAGGAGGAGGTATCTTAGAAAACTCCCCCTTAGTTAACAGGTCAAACTAACACACATTTGAACTCAGAAATGCGTTACAGCTGCCCAGCTGTACAGAGTGAATTGGTGAATACCAACGTGCTCTCAAGTAGGGATGTTCTACATTTAAACAGTGGACAAACCAAATAGGAACACCAACACTTCACCATCATCTGTCTCGACAGCTGCATAAATATGCTGAAGGAACTATGACACATTTCTACCATCCCCAGCTGACAGACACATATCCCTATTTCTATCAGCATCTTCACTTCTACCATCCCCAGCTGACAGACACACATCCCTATTTCTATCAGCATCTTCACTTCTACCATCCCCAGCTGACAGACACATATTCCTGTTTCTATCAGCATCTTTCTCTCTCTAATCAATGAAACGATTCTACCCCTGGAGCAGCAGATCTTTCAAACCAGGTCGACATGCAGGTGACAATCTACTATCCATGACAGTAATGAAGAGCTGGGCCATAGCTTCATGCTCATCAGCCACTCATCAGGCATCTCCTTGGTATCAGTCATGGATTTTTTAGGTATATTTGGTTATGGATGAGAAACAGGCGGAAGGAGAGAACCCATAAATGGGGTTCCCCACAGAAGGGACTCAAGAGGCTGGATGCTGCTCTTGCCCAAGGAAAGGAAGCTTCTGTAGGTGTGGTAGCAACATGCTGGCAGTCACAGAAGTCTGGGCTGCAGCACCATTGCTGTTTCCTTCCCCAGGATTTGACAGTGAACTTTAATTTCCACGGCTGCTCTTCTGGCATAACTTGCCCAGCAATAAATTTACAAGAAACTGTAAATATTTATTTTAAAAGGAAATATCTAGGAACTGTGAAGGCCATGAAATTCTGGGCCAGCTCTTCGGCTGGTACAAATTAACATGGTTCCACTCTTTCCAGTGCAGCTACACAGAGGCGTACTGGGCAAGAAGCTGCTTCTTAAGGTTAGGTTTTACTTCAGAGCTCAGGGGTTTTACCCTCATGAACTCCACAGTTAACAACTTGCCATTGGCTGTTTTTCTTAGGCTTGGTTTTTTGGTTGTTTTTTTTTCCTTTTCTTAAACTTTATTTAAATACATATTTGGCTTGGTTTAGATGTTCCTAAAGCTTATACCAACTATGGCAAAGTTCTGTGGTCTTGTAAAGCTCCACTCCAGCTGCAATGCAGCCTTTAGCCAGCCTTTGTTTAGGCAAAATGAGGACATCTTTTTAAATGCCAAATTCAGGCAAACAGTTATAAAACGAAGCACAAATATGATTTACTGCATACTTGCATCTTCTCCTAAAAATGTGTCATATTGCTTGTTACATTCTGACAGTCTTTAAGCTGGTTTATGGGCACTAACCCAATGTAAATATGTCAGAAGAGATTCACTAAGATGAGCCAGCCTTTAAAAAAAAATGTATTTGATTAGAAAACTGAAAGAGTGCAAGAAGCATCCCAGGTGGTATTTTTATATATATGAAAACACACATGTATGGACCTGATGGAGTGGGTCCAGAGGGGGGACACAAAAATGATCAGAGGGCTGAAACACCTCTGCTGTGAGGACAGGCTGAGGGAGCTGGGGTTGTGCAGCCTGCAGAAGAGAAGGCTCTGGGCATACCTAATAGCAACCTGCCAGTACCTGAAGGGGGCTACAAGAAGGCTGCAGAGGGACTGTTTGTAAAGGTCTGCAGGAACAGGATAAGGGCAATGGTTTGAAATGAGAGAAGAGCAGATTTAGATGGGATGTGAGGAACAAAATCCTGCACCATGAGGATGGTGGAACACACTGCAACAGGTTGCCCAGGGAGCTATCCCTTCAGGTATTCAAGGTGAGGCTGGACAAGGGCCTGAGCAAGTTGCTCTAGTGGACAATGTCCCTGCTGACCGCAGGGGGATTGGACTGGATGACCTTTAGAAGTTCCTTCCTACCCAAACCATTCTATGATTCTATTCTCTCTCTCTCTCTACCTACCCGAGTTGTCAGAAGATGAGTATTTTGTTTGATGCCAATGACTCTCATGAGGGTCACCTTCCAACACAAACATTATGTTTGGCAAATAGAGAGGCATTAAGCTGGGACAGTCTTTATCTGAATTCTGTTCTTCCAGAGGACAACAGTCATTTGAAGTGAGTTTTTACAGTTACTGACCAGGCTGGTCATTAACAGACCCAGCACTGAAACAGTCCTACTGTAGCTGACAGCATCATCACTGAAGAGAAGCCGAGTGGTTTTCTTTGCTCTGGGCACATCACTTGTTATCCTGCTCATCCCAATCATTACATTTTGAAAGGAATGGCTTTTTTCTTTGGCCAGGAAGTGAGGCAGAGGAGGTGGCACTGAGCACTGGAACAGGCTGCCCATATATACAGCTTCTACTTGGAAGAGACTGACTGCTCAGCCAGACCAGGAGCCTTCTGCCAGCCCCGAGTCAAGCTGGCTCAATGCCACAGGAACTGGATTCGATCTCTCTGCTCCCCTGCCATAGCTGTCATAACTACCCTTGTACCTGCAGCCAGAAGAAGCCTTTGCTTCCACATTCAGGCTTCTACTCAGAACACTACTATTAGGGGAGGAGGGGTGGAAATTGAAAATGTTAACTGCAACAGGAGTTTCTATGATGTTTTACAAGTCTCAAAGCTCTTTTTTTCCACTAGTGTATTTTTTGTTGTTGTTGTTGCTCTTATACTCTTATTTGGCACAAAGGCAGAAGCCTGGGTTTTGTCTGTGTTTATTATGATTCATTTTTCGGAGTGGAAAAACTGAATCAGATTAAGCAGAACATAAGGGTTCCAGTGAAGAAGCTCCTGCAACAGCACTTGCCCATCCTGTACCTGGCACAGGAGCCAAGCTTGGTCATCCAGAACATTAAATATTTAATCTGATTTTATGTGCAGCTACAGCAGGCAGCGTGTTCCTTCTTTTTCATGAGCCTACATGAAAGACTTTTCATCAAGAAAACCAGCAGGATGATCTGAGCTGATCTGAAAGGTGACAGGGTTCAAAGAATTTCACTCAGTAATTTCTGAGCCAAAACCAGCAACTTCTGCCTGAACGTCATCTCTGAGNACTGTGGTTTGATTAATGGCTGGAGGCTTCTTGAAAAACAATGAGAAACACACCTCGAATCCTGGGGTCAGTTTTGGGTCCCTCACTGCAAGGAGGACATTGAGGTGCTGGAGCATGGCCAGAGAACAGCAACAAAACTGGGGAAGGGTCTGGGGAACAGGGCTGGGGAGGAGTAGCTGAGGAAGCTCCAGGGAGACCTTAGAGCAGTACCTGAAGGGGCTACAAGAGAGCCAAAGAGGGACTTTTGGAAAGGGCTTGGAGTGATAAGATGAAGGGGAATGGATTGAAGCTGGAGGAGGGGAGATTTAGACTGGAAATTAGGAAGGAATTCTTTCCAATGAGGGTGGTGAGACACTGGCACATGTTGCCCAGGGAGGCTGTGGATGTCCCCTCATTGGAGGTGTTCAAAGCCAGGTTGGATGAGACCTTGAGCAACCTGGGCTGGTGGGAGGTGTCCCTGCCCATGGCAGGGTGATTGGAACTGGATGATCTTTAAGGTCCCTTCCAACCCAACCATTCTATGATAGTATGATATGGTTTAGGATGCAACTAATTAATGCAAGTGAAGACCATTTGGGTCTCCCCATTACACATAGCACTGAGCTAATCATTCAGAAGAGGTTAACTGAAGCACTGAACACATGGCACTATGCCTCCTAAGGCTTCATTTGCCCTCACTGGAAGCATTATTGACTGTAAGCTGTCTGAAATATTCCTAGGTTCACTTGTTTTATTCCTTGATAATGACAGCTCTGGTGTTACAGACTGGGTTTGTTTGCCTCTGAAAGGTTTGCTTTTAGTTCCCCCACCCCCTCACTGGAAATCCTCTTTTCAGCTCCTCTGCATGAAGCTCTGGGAGCAAGACTCATGCATGAAGAGAAAAGAACACAGGGGCTTTAGGTTAACATCACTGTTTAGGCATGGACCACTGATCAAACAGCAGCTTGTGTGGCAGGGAGAGTGCTGTAAAACTTCTAAGTCCAGTGGCTTCTCCAAATGACTAAGAGGCCCTGAGTAAATTTTAATCAAAAGTACTTGCAGAGAGAAAAAGCAAAATATTTGTACAATTGTCTTCAGTGGAGAGTTGTGGTAGAGGGAGAAGTTTGGTCTGCAGCTTGTTGAAGCCCTTTGACTTAGAGGGAGAGCCCCCTTTGCTCTGCTCTCCTGAGACCCCACCTGGAGTCCTGTGTGCAGTTCTGGAGCCCCCAGCACAAGAAGGACATGGAACTGTTGGAGCTAGTCCAGAGGAGGCCACAAAGATGCTCAGAGGACTGCAGCAGCTCTGCTCTGAGGACAGGCTGATACAGTTGGGGCTCTGCATCCTGGAGAAGAGAAGGTTTGGAGTGGCCTTGCAGTATCTGAAGGGGGCTACAGGAGGACTGGGGAGGGACTATTGACAAGGTCTTGTAATGACAGGAGGAGTAATGGGTTTAAAGTGGCAGAGGGGAGATTGAAACTGGATGTTAGGAAGAAGTTTTTTGCAGGAAGGGTGGTGAGACACTGGCACAGGTTGCCCAGGGAGGTGTTCAAGACCAGTTTGAATGAGGCCTTGAGCGACCTGTTCTAGTGGGAGGTGTCCCTGCCTACGGCAAGGGGTTGGAACTGGATGAGCTTTGAGGTCCCTTCCAACCTAAACCATTCTATGACTCTATGACTGCTTGATTCTATGCTTCAGCACCCCTATTTCTCATAGAAAACTGAAGGAAACACTCAGGTACTGTGCTTGTGAGGTGAAACATATTTCAATCCAGAATATCTTTGTCCAGTTTGGCTCCAACATCCTGGTTGGAGCACATTTTATGGAAGGGAATCAGTTAGGAGAAAGCATCCTGGGAAATGGTGGCACTGAAATTACAGCTATTTCCCCCACAATTTTCTTCCCAGAGACGTGAAAATAAAATGATAGTCAGAATGTGCTAGTGCCTACCCAAAACAGTAATTTCTTTCTTCAACAAGTACCACAAGCCTAAACCTTTGTCACTAATCACAGAATATTAGAGGTTGGAAGGGACCTCATCGAGTCCAACCCTCCTGCCAAAGCAGGATCACCTAGGGCAGGTCACACAGGAGTGAGCCCAGGTGGGCATTGAAAGCCTGCAGAGAAGGAGACTCCACAACTTCTCTGGGTAGCCTGCTCCAGCACCCTCACACCAAAGAAGTTTTTCCTCATGTTGAGGTGGANTACAAGCAGATATATACACTATATACAGGAATATTTACAGAAATATACAAGGTAAAGGTAATACAGAAACACAACACCCCTCCCAGAAATCAGAGACCCCAGGAGGGGCTCCCAACCACCCTTCCACCTTCTCCCCACCCCTATACCTTACCCCAAGGTTTTGAGGATCGGCCAGAGGAGGAGTTAGAAGAAAAAGTGATTAGTGAAATTAATTTGTCGGAGAGGAGAAGCCAGAAGTTGCAGGATAGCCCCAGACACTGTCCCAGAGCGTGCCCCAAGCCCGACTGACTTATCTAATGTTTATGTTCTTAGTTTTATCTGTTGTCAGCAAGCCTATGAGTGAAGTAGACATCACCATTGTTTTCCTTTCACAGCCTGTAACATAATTTTCCCTATTAAAATATTCCAATTAGCCCTAAACCAGCACAGAAGGGGAAGAAGTTGTAACATTTCCTGACTTAGTAAGAGTAAATTGGTAACATTATCAATAATATTAAACCCGACCCAACCAAGACAATAGTCCCCAAAGTTCACAAATGTGGCCTTCAGCTTTCTCCACGCCAAATCAAAAATCAAGACACTAATTTTTGGCCATCAGCCAATAATGGAAGTACCAAAGACATAATGGGTAAAAAATAACTTCCAAACTTCATTAGCAATAAATCAAACTGCTGGCAGTGCCAAAATAAAGGATGTGGTAGTTTGGGAGTTCCCTCCCCGCCAATAGATTAACCAGACTAACTCAGCAGGGTGGCTTAGTCTGGTGAATCATGGGGGAGGAGGAAATTCTGAAACTACCACATCCCCCCACCCTGAACCCCCTCCCCAATTTAAAATCCTTTGGGCTTGAGCCTCACATTAAAGAAATCAAAATAAATGACTGTGGCTGGATGTGGTTTGGCTGCCTGCAGATTCCAAAGGACAAATGTTGATGGTTCCTATTCATAAGGCTCTTGGAATATAATGTGGGCAATTTCTCACGTGGGGAAAATCTCTTTCTGTTGAGAATTGTGGCTCTCCAGCACTGTAGGACATTTGCATGTTGATAGGGATGACAGAGGGGGGAAAAAAAAAGGTTCATTTGAAGTGGCTGGTTAGCTTCCCACAGAGCATGAGTTATTGGCACTCTAACTTTTAGTATCCTGACCTTCTCTTTTATTTTTTCCTAAATTGTGGTTGCTGCTCCACTGCATCAGCCAGCAGAGCAATTTGGAACACAATCTGTCAAAGTCTGGCTGCTCAGTTCTTAACCCAAAATGTCCTCTTCCCTCTCAATCACCCCAGGGATGGCCCTAGCTGCAGCTGAGAAAGAACAACCCCATGGAGCAGGAGAGCTTGGGGGCTGATCTGTTGAAGGGGGTGTTACTAATGATGCAAAATGAGTAATCAGTATTAATTTTGACATCCAGGTGAAGATTGTTAATAACTACAAAAATAGTTTATTAGCATTAAATCTCACCAGAAAACTTATTTACAACGTTCAGAATGCACAGCTTGGATATTTATACACACAGGGAACAGGCAACCTACAACAGTTAGGAAACAACTTGCAAATACAAACACTGAACTTCAAACTGGAAAGAGGTTCTTAGTTTCAATTATACCACTTGCCCCCTAGGGAACTCGAGAGGCTGCTTTCTCCTCTTGGGCAGAAGGCACAATAGAATCTAGTTACAGATTTTCTTACAGAGAAGCTTTGAATATTTACTCACAAAATAGTATCAGACAGTACCCAAACACTTGAAGGTAATCCTGTGGGTGTCTTGAAAGTTGCTGCAGGCAAAGCAGGCTACAAGACTTGGGGCTCTTCAGCCTGGAGACAGGCTACAAGAGTTGGGGTTCTTCACCCTGGAGAAGAAAAGGTTTCCAGAAGACCTTGGAGTAGCCTTGCAGTATCTGAAGGGGGCTACAGAAAGGCTGGGAGGGGAGTCTTGGTTGATGAAAAGCTCAACATGAGCCTGCAGTGTGCACACACAGCCCAGACAGCAACTGTGTGCTGGGCTGCAGCAAGAGCAGTGTGGGCAGCAGGGCAAGGGAGGGGATTCTGCCCCTTTGCTCTGCTCTCCTCAGACCCCACCTGGAGTCCTGTGTGCAGTTCTGGAGCCCCCAGCACAGGAAGGACATGGAACTGTTGGAGCCAGTCCAGAGGAGGCCACAAAGATGCTGAGAGGGCTGCAGCAGCTCTGCTGTGAGGACAGGCTGAGAGAGTTGGGGCTCTGCAGCCTGGAGAAGAGAAGGCTTCCAGGAGACCTTAGAGTAGCCTTCCAGGATCTGAAGGGGGCTACAGGAAGGCTGGGGAGGGACTATTGACAAGGTCTTGCAATGCCAGGACAAGGGGCAATGGGTTTGAAGTGGCAGAGGGGAGATTGAAAGTGGATGTTAGGAGGAAGTTGTTTGCAGTGAGGGTGGTGAGACACTGGCACAGGTTGCCCAGGGAGGTTGTGGCTGCTCCCTCCCTGAAGGTGTTCAAGGCCAGGTTGGATGAGGCCTTGAGTGACCTGTTCTAGTGGGAGGTGTCCCTGCCTGTGGCAGGGGGTTGGAACTGGATGAGCTTTGAGGCCCCTTCCAACCTAAACCATTCTGTGATTGTATGATTCTATAATGTGGCAGGGCAGAGCAGGCAAAGCAAATGTGAAAGCAGGCCTGTGGCAGAAGCCTATTTATTGACTGCCTGAATGTAATGGCTGCCTTGGCCACAGAGAGTCATCAAGCAGAATGGCACTTTGCCAAACCTGACCACCTTAGGTGAAGTCAGGAACTTGCTTTCTCTTATTTGGGAGGTACAAGTCTGGGTAAGTCTTGGACTCTCAAAGGAGGAGTCTCCAAGCCATTTGTCCTCTCCCTGTGCTCTGCTGCTCCACTGCCCAGCAGAGGGAAGGGGGCGATGGGATCATGCCTGGGCAAGCCAGGACATGTATCTTCCACAGCAAGGAGGTTGGAAGTAGATCATCTTTAAGGTCCCTTCCAACCCAAATTATTCTGTGGCTCTGTGACTGGGTGGCTCCATGGTTCTAGAATAGTTTGGGTTGGAAGGGAACTCCAAAATCATCCAGTTCCAACCCCCTGCCATAGGCAGGGACACCTCCCACTAGCCCAAGTTGCTCAAGGCCTCATCCAACCTGGCCTTAAATGTCCCCAGGGAGGGGAGATTTCTTCTCTCCCTTTCCCTTTCTGACTCCACTGCTTCTTTGGCGGAGAAAATCCTTCCCCATCAGTGGACAAGCAATCCATAAGGATGGAAATGTCTTCAGAGCCACAGGACCAAAGCGCATTCTCCGCTCACCCAGGCTGAAAAATCAACCCAGAAGGAACATCTTTGACTGATCCTGCTAAAATCATTATTTAAAAGCACAACGAATTTTCACACAGCAACTGGCAAAGAGATGGGAAACTACAGAGAAAGCAGAGCTGATGCCTGCTATAAGTATTCACACAAAGAGCAAAATTAAGGAGGATCATCTGAGCCCTGGAAGCATAAAATCCTTCTCAGCTTACCTCTTGGTCTTTAAAATGCATTTTTAACTTCTGTCTAGGAAGACACCCATGAGGAATTTCTCACAGCTAAGTGGATTTGGTTGTCTGCAAGCAGTAGGGAAATTTAGTTTGCTTTCTCCTTTTTTGCTTATTTTCTCATACTCAGTGCTACAATTGCAGAGTTTTCTGCCAGCTCAGCTAAGATGCAATGGCTTGCTGATTCTGTTCCATCTCAGTTCTCATCTGTAGCACAAGTGTGAATCACCAGACAGTGTCCAGATTTGGGAGGCCTGCTGGACTGGTTTTCATAGAATCACAGAATCATACAATGGTAGAGGTTGGAAGAGGCAAACTGCTCTGCCAAAATGCTAATCAGTCCCTGGAGAACCATCCAGTTCTGCACAGATGTGGCTGTTTATGGCTTCTGCATAGCATCATAGAATCATAGAGCTGTTTGGGTTGGAAAAGACCTCTAAGATAATCCAGTCCAACCATCAGCCCAGCACCACCATGGCCATTAAACTGTGCCCCAAAGTGCCATGGCCACAGGTTTTCTGAATGTCACCTGGCATGGGGACTCCACCACCTCCCTGAGTAGCCTCTTCCAATCCCTGGCCACTCTTGCAGCAAAGACATTTTTCCTCATCTCCAAACTAACCCTTCTCTGGCACAATTTCAGACCATCTCCTCTCCTTCTATCATCTGATAGTAGGGAGCAGAGCCCAACCTCACTGTAACATTCTGGTGCCCCTGGTTGCAGAACCAGATGGACATAGTCTCTGCCTACATCTATACTGTGAAGTTTTCATGTGATTGTTAACGAAGCAGAAAATTGTATTAAAAATAGTAAAAATAAAATTGCATGATTGTTTGGGTTGGAAAAGCCCTCTAAGGTCAGCAAGTCCAACTGTCAACACCACCATGGACACTAAACCATGGCCCCAGGTGCCATGGCCACACCTTTCTCAAACACCTCCAGTCCCCAGCTCCCTGGGCAGCCTGTTCCAATCCCTGACCACTCTTGCAGCAAACAAATTCTTCCTAATACCCAACCTAACCCTCCCCTGGCACAATTTGAGGCTGTTTCCTCTCCTTCTATGACCTGAGACTAGGGAGCAGAGCCAAACTCCCACCTCCCTGCAACCTCCTCTCAGGGAGCTGTAGAGAGCAGTGAGGTCTCCCCTCATCCTGCTCTTCTTCAGGCTAAACACCCCCAGCTCCCTAAGCTGCTCCTTACCAGACTTATTCCCTAGAGCCTCCATCAGCTTCACTGCCTTTCTCTGCACCTGCTCCAGCCCTTCACTGTCCTGACAGAGTATTTTGGGCTGGATGCTAGGGGCTGCAGGCATTTCTCCCTGCAGTCCATGCTGGGTTCTGGGTACAGCACCCTGCCTGGATGTGTTTAGAGGACACTGTGTCTTTAAGGCTTGAAATAGCAGCTCCCTAGCTTGTCTTGTGTGCTGAACAAACACTGGAAGGCAGCGAGGAGGTAAATCAGTGCTGCATGCTGAAGGGAAGTGTGGCATTACTTATGAATGACTGCATGCATGGCTGCCTGACTCAATGAATGAATCACCCAGAGGAGGACTGTGCAGCTTGAATGAGCACAGAAACTGCTCAGGTTTTCATTTAGGAAGCTCAGTCATAAATATTGTATATTCTACAAGGCAAGGAAGGAAGCACAGTCAGACCTGCTTCATCTGCTTGATTTGCAGGGCTGGCTGTGTTCCATTCATAGATGGAAGGAGTGGTTTGGGTTGGAAGGGACTTTCAAGATAATCTTGGGGTTTAAAGATTAAAAACAGACACAACAAATGCATTCAGTTGTAGACCTTACCCAAAATGATACAATTGGCACAGTTTAGGGACAGCCTTAAAACTCATGGAATCAGAGAATGAGTTGGGTTGGAAGGGACCTTAAACATCTACTCCAATCTCCCTGCCATGGGCAGGGACACCTCTGGCTGGCCCAGGTTGCTCAAGGCCTCCTCCAACCTGGCCTTGAACACCTCCAGGGAGGGAGCAGCCACAGCCTCCCTGGGCAACCTGTGCTAGTGTCTCACCACCCTGACTACAAAGTATTTCTTTCTCATTTCCAGCCTAAGTCTCCCCTCATTGAGCTTCCATCCATTCCCTCTCATCCTATCTTTTGCTGCAATGCTCAGCTCTGAGGTCACCTGTGGACATCACAGAATCAAGTGCTTTTGGTTCCAGCAGTATAAACATTTCAGCAGGCTGGGTTCACTGACCTGACAGGTTGCATCACACACACAATTCATTAAAACAGAGCAGTGCCACTGGGAAAAAGAGCTGCTGTGAGCTGTCTCTTCACAGCATCACATAATGCTAGGAGTCGGAAGAGACCTTTGAAGATTATTGAGTCCAACCCTCCTGCCAGAGCAGGATCACCTAGGGCAGGTCACACTGGAACACATCCAGACAGGCCTTGAAAGTCTCCAGAGATGGAGGCTGCACCACCTCTGTGGGCAGCCTGTCCTAGTGCTCTGCCACCTGCAAAGTAAAGAAATTCCTTCTCATGTTGAGATGGAAATTTCTATGCTCACCTTTATGCTCATTACCTCTTGTCCTGTCACTGGGAAGAGTCTGGTCTCATCTTCCTAACACCCACCCCTTAGATATTTGTAAGCACTAATAAGATTCCTTCAGCCTCCTCTTCTCCAGGGTAACCAGCCCCAGTTCTCTCAGCCTTTGCTCAAAGGAGAGCTGTTCCAGTCCCTTCAGCATCTTAGCAGCCCTNTTCTTGTAAGTGAAACATTTCCATCCTGGCTTCCATTATTAAATAAAACCATCCAGAGTCTAACATTTAGAAGCTGTTTATAGCCTGGCAAATACTTTCCTGGCTGTTGGCTGATTTTAGATGGATCATTGTACTCAATGACCTTAGAGTTCTTTTCCAGCCAAAACAATTCAATGATTCTATGATTACCCTCCAAAGCAGCAGAGCAGAGCAAACAGTAGCTTCTGGACAGATGTTTCCAGATGTCAGTGTGGAGATGCTTCTGGCCTTGGCTATTTGAGAAAGCAAGCTTCCAGGTCAAGTCTTGGATACATTTTAAGTGCATTTGCTGCCTTTCTCCTGCAAAAGGAAGGACATGAATGTGACAGAGCAGGTCCAGAGGAGGGTAACAAAAATGATCGGGTTGCTGGAGCAGCTCTGCTATGAGGACAGGTTGAGGGAGCTGGGGGTGTGCAGCCTGGAGAAGAGAAGGCTCAGGGAAGACCTAATAGCAGCCTGCCAGTGCCTGAAGGCAGCTACAAGAAGGCTGCAGAGGGACTGTGTGCAAAGGTCTGCAGGGACAGGACAAGGCAATGCCTTCAAATTAGAGCAGAGCAGATTTAGATTGGATTTTAGCAACAAGTTCTGCACCACGAGGGTGGTGGAACACTGCAACACGTTGCCCAGGGAGGTGGTTGAGGTCCCATACCTGGAGATATTCAAGGTGAGGCTGGACAGGGCTCTGGGCAAGCTGATCTAGTGGATGTCCCTGCTGACTGCAGGGGGGGTTGGACTGGATGAGCTTTGGAGGTCCCTTCCAGCCCAGCCCATTCTATGATTCTCTGGCAGATCACAGAATGCAGTTCTGAATGCCTAAAACTAATCCTGCAGGAGTCAGTTTTCACACTGTCATTTTCATTTCAATTCCCTGGGTTCAATCTCTTGGATATAAGGTTGGTATAAGATCAACAAATACCAACACTTAAAAGATGGCATAAAAAATCCAGACACAGAAAACATAGGAGAAATAATTTAGAGATGCATACATTGCTGTGGGTGATCCTGCTTTGGCACGGGGGGTGGACTGGATGATCTTTTGAGGTCCCTTCCATCCCCTAACATTCTGTGATTCTGTGATAGGTTTTGTTGTGACTGTATCTAAGCAAAGAGTCCTTTTAGTGAGGAAGTCAGACCTGCTAAAAAATATCCACTTCTGAAGAGCTGAGGAGGGTGAGTCACCCAGCAGGAAAAAGTGAAGAATCACAAACACTGACTCCAGCTCCTATTAGGAGCAGTTTCTTCGTGACCTTAAGACTTCCATGACAGCATAAATATTTGAGATGGTTGAAGGCATTAGAATAATCTTAGTTAGCTCAGGCATTAAAAATGCAGCAGGGAAGGGAGGAAAGCTTGCTAACAGCATCCAGGCTTAGAATGATGGTTGCAGTCATCACCGTGTGGCTGCAGAGACAGATTTCCAACACAGCAAGCTGCCTGGTGGCCAAAACGCAAAGAGCTGCAGTTCAGACCTCCAGAACCAATCCCCATCCTCCACCCTCCCCCCCCCCACACCAACAAAAAAAAAAAAAAAAAAATCACAAGTTACAGTTGGAGCTTTGAGTGCTGTAAATACCTGAAGTGAACCTTGCCTCTGTGGGCTGCAAGCAGAGAGTAGCAGCAACCTGTGCCACAAAGAACAATTTGCAGTACTGTTATAAACCCTGAGGATTTACTGCTTGTAGCTGTGGGAGTCACTCTTTGATAGGCACTTCCAAGTTGAGTAAGGGGTAGAGAAGTTTCCATAGAAACTGGGCTGCAGCAAGAGC
>WBNM01009657.1:2917-37371 GCA_013399055.1 Ramphastos sulfuratus | reverse complement strand
CCAAATCCTTTTTCCCTTTGCTGACATCCAAACAGATCAGTCCCCAACCTATACTGATCCCTGAGGTTGTTCTTTCCCAGGTGCAAGACTCTACACTTACCCAATGGCTGCATCCCTCCAAGCCCTGTAAGCAGCCTAGAAATTTCTGAAAATCCCTGCTAATACCTGAAATGTCAGAGCTGGCTGAAATGTGTGGCACTGCTATTATGGAATTTCCAAGCACAAGCGCTTGGAGTTGCATTATGTAATATTCTAATCTCCAACTCACTTACCAGCCTGCAAAATGGGCTAAACAGAAGTTTCTTACATTGCAGAGGTTGAGCTAAGCATGTGTCAAAAAATAACTGGCAAACATATGGAGACTGAGGTTGGTTCAGGCCTTGTCCTGAGCGTAAGATAAATGACTTAGAAGAGGGCAAGGAGAAAGATGCAGAAAATGGAAAGTGAAAAAAATTGCTGCATTATGAACTAAGAGAAGAATCCCTGACAGAAGCACGACGTTTTAAGTGTCAATTGAGTAGAAAAGCTCTGGCCTATTGAAAAAGGGTGCACCATTTTCATGTCATGCTTTGTCTGTGTGAGCAACCAACGTTTGGCAGTGGAAATGAATGCCTTTGAACTAAAAGTCTTAAGGTTACTGTGCAGAGTGTTTGTGAGAAACTTGGTTCTGCTGGCAAGGGCTAGCACACTTCAGTCACAGTACAAAATCCTGACACTTGAGTCTTCCTCTGGTATTTACTTAAGGAAACCAGTATGCAGATCAGTAAGGCTTTTAAGATTTTTTTTTTTTTTTTTTTTTTTTTAAATAAAAAACCTGAGAGGGGTCTTCAAGGTTGCATCTTTTACTTAGGAATATCAAATACAGTAGAAATGTGAGTAGTACACACAGCATGCACGTAAAGGGCAAAATGCAGTTAGAGCAATGAAAAACCTGCATTGACAGAGGATATTTCAAAAAATAGATTTCCAGATAGTAATAAGTACATTTAGCTGCAATTGTTCTCCAGTGACTAAAACAAATACCTAAAAATAAGTGTCTATAAATAACTATTTGGCTTAATATCAAATTTCTCTGCTGTTTCTGGAGAAGCAGAGAAAAAAAAAACCAAAACAAAAAAACACAAGGCAGTTGCTGTGCCCAATTTTCCAGTATATGACCTATTTTGACCCTCAGTCTAGCACTGATGAGATGAAACTACTGTGGCTGAAAGCCATTGGCCACAAGTCTGTGCCTGCAGACAGCTGCACTAAGGACATTCAGAGCAAACTGGGCATGTCAGTGTTGAGATGTGAGTTTGAAATAATAAAGGAGTAATGTTATGGATTTTTTTTTTTTTTTTAATATCATCACTAGAATATGTGACCTTGACTAAATTTAATAGAAATCATAGAAATATCATAGAATGGTAAGGTTGGAAGGAGACCTCAAGGATCATCTAGTTCCAACCCCCTGCCATAGGCAGGGACACCTCCCACTAGTACAGGTCACTCAAGGCCTTGAACCTGGCCTTGAACACCTCCAGAGAGGGAGCATCCACAACCTCCCTGGGCAACCTGTTCCAGTGCCTCACCACCCTCACTGCAAAGAACTTCCTCCTGACATCCAGTCTAAATCTTCCCTCTGCCAGTTTAAACCCAATTTCATTACATCTTTAGTAAATACTCTTCTGGTTTGTATTTATTTTAGAGATATTGAACATTATTATTATTATTATGGGTGTAATACAGCTTTTTTCTATTGTAGTGGAATTTTGAAGGGGCCCTCTGCTTCTTCCAAATAGTACTGAGATACTACAAATACCACCAGATTTGCAAGCTTACAGCACTGACAACATTCTCCAACTTCAGCAGGAGGATATTATAAGATGGTGTCAAGCTGGACACTGATAGTGTCTCATACCTGGTGTAGAGTTATGGTCTGATAGTGGTCCAGCATTTTTACCTGCTGTTTCACTGCCTGGCCTCCTTGGAGTTTTTGTTTGTTTGTTTAGTTTTCCACTTGGTATCAAACAGAAAACCTTACACCAAATTTCAGTACCACTTATGACAGTTTCATTAGTGATGCCAAAACTTGAAGACATGAGACATTTGCAACTCTATTTACCTTAAAAAAAAATTCTGTGCACCTTTTTGTGTCTGGAATTATTCTGCTTCTTTGTAACACCTGGTAACACCACTGGGATCTCTTGTTGTCTGGCATTGCCTTTGTAATTTTGATTTATAATATTTTTAAAATATAAATATAAATTTATATATTTTTTTTTATATATAGAACTATATTTGTTTAGTTCTAGGCTAGTCCCTGTAAGTTCATTCATTACTTGTATTTTTTCATTTCGATTACTAGGATTACGGAGTTATAAACTGCAGGTGCTACAATCTTTTTTTCAAGCTATTTTTTTCAGGGTCTGTGCAAACAATGGGCTACTAAATTAACATCACTGCACTGCATCACACTAAGTGTCCCTTAGCCCTTACATGCACGTATATTTTCAGCTTAATAATGGAGCAGAAATTCCTTCTATATCTTACAAGTAGTTTACTAGATCGCTTATTTTATTTTGCTTTATTTCTGCAAATTCTGACATTTAAATTTTAGAAAATGGTTTCTCAGTTTTATAAACTGCTTCTGTTCTGCCTTTGTGTTAAGAAAGTACTTTTGATAAAGTACTTTTTCACAGAATTGTTTTGATTGGCAGAAACTCTTCACGTCACTGAGTCCAGTTACTCATCCAGCACTACCAAGTCCATCATGGATGTCATGGGTGGAAGCTGAGGCATAGGAAGTTTCATTTAAACATGAGGAGGAATTTTTTCCCTGTGAGGGTGACAGAACCCTGGAACAGGCTACCCAGGGGGGTTGTGGAGTCTCCCTCTCTGGAGATATTCAAAACCTGCCTGAATGCATTCCAGTGTGATCTGGTCTAGGTGATCCTGCTCTGGCAGGGGGCTTGGACTGGATAAGCTTTTGAGGTCCCTTCCAGTCCCTGACATTCTATGATTCTGTGATCAGCAAACCATGTCCTCCTACACGTCTTTAAATCCCTCCAGGGATGGTGCAAAAGCAAACCTGTTCCAGGGCTTGACTTCTTTCAGGAAATTTTTTTTCCTAATGTCCAACCTAAACCTCCCCNGGGTGTAATACAGCTTTTTTCTATTGTAGTGGAATTTTGAAGGGGCCCTCTGCTTCTTCCAAATAGTACTGAGATACTACAAATACCACCAGATTTGCAAGCTTACAGCACTGACAACATTCTCCAACTTCAGCAGGAGGATATTATAAGATGGTGTCAAGCTGGACACTGATAGTGTCTCATACCTGGTGTAGAGTTATGGTCTGATAGTGGTCCAGCATTTTTACCTGCTGTTTCACTGCCTGGCCTCCTTGGAGTTTTTGTTTGTTTGTTTAGTTTTCCACTTGGTATCAAACAGAAAACCTTACACCAAATTTCAGTACCACTTATGACAGTTTCATTAGTGATGCCAAAACTTGAAGACATGAGACATTTGCAACTCTATTTACCTTAAAAAAAAATTCTGTGCACCTTTTTGTGTCTGGAATTATTCTGCTTCTTTGTAACACCTGGTAACACCACTGGGATCTCTTGTTGTCTGGCATTGCCTTTGTAATTTTGATTTATAATATTTTTAAAATATAAATATAAATTTATATATTTTTTTTTATATATAGAACTATATTTGTTTAGTTCTAGGCTAGTCCCTGTAAGTTCATTCATTACTTGTATTTTTTCATTTCGATTACTAGGATTACGGAGTTATAAACTGCAGGTGCTACAATCTTTTTTTCAAGCTATTTTTTTCAGGGTCTGTGCAAACAATGGGCTACTAAATTAACATCACTGCACTGCATCACACTAAGTGTCCCTTAGCCCTTACATGCACGTATATTTTCAGCTTAATAATGGAGCAGAAATTCCTTCTATATCTTACAAGTAGTTTACTAGATCGCTTATTTTATTTTGCTTTATTTCTGCAAATTCTGACATTTAAATTTTAGAAAATGGTTTCTCAGTTTTATAAACTGCTTCTGTTCTGCCTTTGTGTTAAGAAAGTACTTTTGATAAAGTACTTTTTCACAGAATTGTTTTGATTGGCAGAAACTCTTCACGTCACTGAGTCCAGTTACTCATCCAGCACTACCAAGTCCATCATGGATGTCATGGGTGGAAGCTGAGGCATAGGAAGTTTCATTTAAACATGAGGAGGAATTTTTTCCCTGTGAGGGTGACAGAACCCTGGAACAGGCTGCCCAGGGGGGTTGTGGAGTCTCCCTCTCTGGAGATATTCAAAACCTGCCTGAATGCATTCCAGTGTGATCTGGTCTAGGTGATCCTGCTCTGGCAGGGGGCTTGGACTGGATAAGCTTTTGAGGTCCCTTCCAGTCCCTGACATTCTATGATTCTGTGATCAGCAAACCATGTCCTCCTACACGTCTTTAAATCCCTCCAGGGATGGTGCAAAAGCAAACCTGTTCCAGGGCTTGACTTCTTTCAGGAAATTTTTTTTCCTAATGTCCAACCTAAACCTCCCCCAGCACAACTTGAGGCTGTTTCCTCTCGTCCCGTTGCTCCTTAATTAGGAGAAAAGACCAACCTCCATTTCCTTTCAGGTAGCTGTAGAGAGCAAGATGGTCTCCCAAGCCTACTTTTCTCCAGGCTAAACAACCCCAGTTCCCCCAGCTGCTTTCATACAAAGCTGCAAATGCAAACTGAGTTAAAAATACCTTTATAAGCAAGTCATTCTGCTTTCTCAGAATCTTACTATGGTTTTATTAACAATTGGTTTAAATTGTTTAGGACCCATTTTAAGGTTAAATCACAGACTTCATTGGTCCCACATGGTGAACTGTAAATGTGTAGCCCTAAAGGTATTTATTCCTCAGCTATTTTTTCTGCTCTTATTACTGATTTGCTCCAATATGTTACAGCATTCTATACACTCCAGCCGTTAGGGAAATAGTTTCCGTGCTGCAACTCTGATGGCTGTGCCTAGGTGTTAAATAGAAGTGAGAAACAGGAAAGCAGTAAAGTTGCTACTGCAGGCTCGACCCTCTGATGCCAGTTGTTTAAATTGTTTCAGCTGAAATGCTCCAGAGATTGCCTACCACTCCTCCTACGACATATTACCTGGAGTTCAGGGAGTGCAGATTTGTCCCACAGAGTCTTTGAAAACTGCCATCTTTCCTGTCATGTGTTGTGAATTAATTGGTTTATATCTGCTTGCACTATTCAGACCTTTCATCTGGATTTCCATCTTTAGAGTTACCAAAGGGCTCCCTTCAGTTTGTGAAATGGAATATCATAGAATCATAGAATGGTAAGGTTGGAAGGAGACCTCAAGGATCATCTAGTTCCAACCTGCCATAGGCAGGGGCACCTCCCCGTAGCACAGGTTACTCAAGGCCTCGTCCCACCTGGCCTTGAACACCTCCAGGGAGGGGTTGTTGATCAGTTGTATGATCAGTTGTGTCTAATAGTTCATATTATTATGCTTCTGAGTCTGTATGTGTGATTTCATTGCTTTGCTCAGACTTGTACTGGTTTGGGCTTTTACTTCGGTGGTTGTGTTTTTTGTTGATTTTTTAACTCAATCCATGGTAAGCCCAAAGTTCCTTCTGCTGGTCCTCAGAAGATAAATTTTAGCCCATCGTAGTCCTCTCAATGAAGCTTTTCTTTGTATGCTTGGGGTGTCTTGGTTGTGTGTGGTGAGATTTTATTGTTTGCTTTTTATCCTAGCCTTCTTTTCAAAGTTATTTTTGGTCATTCTGAGGTGCGCCAGGTGACAAATTCCAGTGAAGTGCCTCCAGGTTGCACAAACTTAGTTTCTGACCAACTAAAGCAGGCTTAAAAATCTGAGGGTTTTTATTTTCTTTCAAATAAACTCTGCATCTACTAGGAGTCTTATCATTGTTATGTTATGTTACTTTTAGTCTTTCAATTCTCCTTTTTAAACTTTTAAGACAAAATTTATAATACTAATTTTTGTTAATCTTGGCTTTTTTTTTTTTTTTAAAAACCTCAATGGAAAAAATGCAGAAGCCCTCTGGTGGTTGATCCAACATCTGCAGATGTCTCTCTATGTAACACAGCATAAGAGGTGAAATCACAGAATCACAGAGTGATGGGGATTGGAAAGGACCACAGAGAGATCACCTAGTCCAACGCCCCTGCCAGAACAGGTTCACTTAAAGCAGATTGCAAAGGATGGCATCTAGATGGGCTTTAAATGACTCCAGAGATGGAGACTTCACCATCTCTCTGGGCAGGCTGTTCCACTGGTCAGTTACCCTCATCATAAAGAAGTTCCTCCTCATGTTTAGACAGAACTGCCACCAAAGCAAGAAAAGCCCAAGGTGCATGCTGGTTCTTATATGCAGTCGGTTTAAATCCTACTGATCACAATTCTGGAAGCAATTTCCAGTACTTTTTGAATTACTAACAGTTTTCTAAAATAAATGCAGTTTAAATAAAAACTGGAACTCTTTCACCCATATAGAATCATAAAATCAGCCAGGTTGGAGGACACTTCCAAGAGCATCCAGTCCAACCTATCACCCAGCCCTAGCCAATCAACTAGACCATGGCACTAAGTGCCCCATCCACTCTTTGCTTAAACACCTCCAGGGACGGCAACNCCACCCATCCAGCCTGTCCAGGTCCCTCTGCAGAGCCCTTCTACCTTCCAACAGATCCACACCTGCTCCTAACTTGGTGTCATCTGCATTGCTTTCTTACAACACTGTTTTTTCATAAATCTTGCTTTGTGTGTGCATACCACAAGAGATACCCATTTATGTGAATTATGAACCTCCTCTACCTGAGGTCAGCCTTGCTTTTTAGGGGGATGCTACCACAACCACATCTCATGCCCTGAACTTTGCTGACAGATAGTAGCACTTAATACAGCATTCCATAGTTTCATATGTTATTTTTCTTGTAAGGCCCCATCCAATACTCTGAGAGCTCTTCTCTTTTCCTTCATTTTTCTGAAATCCTCAAAGAACACTTGTAACATAAAGAGATTGGTCTTGAGTATTGTTTCAGATGCTTGGAATGACAACAATTTTGAGAAGTAAGAAACTTATTTAAGATATAGACAGGACTCTCTTTCTCCCTTGTGTACTCTTGGATTCACAGTGCACATACATAGTTTTACTGGCTGGACAAAAAAAAAAAAAAATCCAAAGCCTCTGGAACTGATTATATGAAAGCAAAAGAGCTCTCTCTGCCTTTAAATGTAAGGAGTGGGTTTAGGGAAAAGACAAAGATTTAAAAGATACTAAATTCTTTCCTCTTTAGCTTCCTTTTTTTTTTCATTGGCAAGTAGAAGTTAGATCAGAAGTACAGAGTAAAAAATGACACTGAAGAAATTAAACTGAAATGTTGGTGTATTTTATTTTTATTAGGTTACAGAAGAAAAATAAAGATGATTCAATACCATTTAAAGAAAAAGGAGAGGGGGATATTTGGGGTTTTTTACCTATTTTGGTGTAGTTAATATGAGCACTTTAATTATTTTTCAACACAGTGTTAATTTTATTGTCTTTAAGTAGTGGAATTTTGCTCATGTTTGAAATAGAAGTTTTTTGGCCTTCCTATAGAATATCTGAAAGCCTTAAGATTTCCTCCTATAAGATTGATTTGCTCTATAGGTGGTAAACTACAGCAGGGTTGTATGGCCTGTCTGAAGTCATGCTGGAAAGGTCTCCTGGATCAGAAGGTTGAATCCTCTTCTGTTCAAGTACTGGTGCCCTCATTTGTCTATAAAACTGTGCAACCTGATCATTCCCTATAAATCACTTAAGAGTTGTCTACTGGCAGAAAGGAAAGGGTGGAGAGATTAAAACCCTGTGAAATACTCCAGGATACACATTGAAAAACAGTGACTTTCACTTTGACTCTTTATGAGGATTGTATTACTCCACGTAGCCAAAGCCTCGGGGTGCCTTGGCTTCTACTCTTTCTTAATGTGTAAAAAACCCCACTTTTTCTCAAATAAGAACATCTGCTGTGGGAACCGATGTGGAACAGCCCTTCCAGCTTGCTCTCCATGTAGACAAGCACTTCCATTGTACTTTCCATCTTTTTTGGACCCCTACACTCTCTTTCTTATAAAATTGGCAAGTAAACATTTTGAAACATTTAGGCTTGTTTTGTCAGTTCAGAATAATTCTGATGACTGTGATATCCCTGACAGTAGCAAAAAGGGGTGAGATTTTAATGCCGTAGTTAAGGTAGAGTGCCTCACAAAATCAAGGAATTTGATTATGTACCAAGGCAGCAGAAGTAGCATATACAAATAGAGTGTTTAGACAATAAAAGGTATTTNCTGATCGTCTTTGTGGCCCTCCTCTGGACCTGCTCCAACTCTTCCATGTCCTTCCTGTGCTGGGGGATCCAGAACTGCACACAGTACTCCAGGTGAATAATATGACTGCTACTCAAGCTGGCAGTGCAGTGAGCAGAAGAATCCAATCATACCACTGTAGTGGCTTGCAGTGTTAATATATTAGTCTAAGAGAGCTGACTGATGAAAAAGGTCATGAATTTCTGGGAATCTAAACTGTGGACTTCTTATGCACCATTTAAATTGACATAATAATGATACATAATTCCACACAAACTATCAAAATGTTTGTTTATATCCTTTAAATTATACTTGATTGTACTGCTGGAAATGAGTTTCTTCTCTCATCTGCTCCGCCCTTCTCCAAAATTCAGGGAGCATGGTTCAGAAGATATCTAGAAAGCCTCATGGTGAAACTAGAAGTGAAATCCGTGTCTGTGGGTAGCAATAATAGAAAGCAGAGCAAAAATTCAGAAACTGAAAGGGGAGGGAGAAGGTAGGTGATGGAAAATTAGTATAGTCAGGTGTATTTTTATTTTATCTTTTGATTTACACAGAAGGAATATAAGAGACATTTTTCCTTAGAATGGTCAGGAATTTGAGGTTCTGGTGTGAAAAATAGCATTATGCAACAAGTTTGCAGAAAGAAAGGCTTAATTTGTATAATAATCAAGTTTTCAGAGGTCAAAAATGCAGCTAGAGTAGGTAGAACACAATTCGTATTGACATTTATAGCACAGGTTTTTAGGCCTTTCAGCTAGCTGCAAAGAAAACATTCCAAACATGAAATGAGCTTCAGAAGTGTTGAAATTATTTCCTGAGTTTACAAGAGAGCTTGAAACAATAGTTCTGAGGTGTTAATTGCTTCCTTCGTTTCAATTAAATGTAATTTGAATTAACTTATTTATATAGTCCTATTTTGCTAAATCATTGTTTCAGATTACTAGGATTTTGGAAAACTGATTAATGGACCATATCTGCTTAGCCACATTTGCAACTCCACAGGACTTTCATTTCCACTTTTACATTTCTGTCTGACCTTGCCATCCAGTTTTATTGTTAAACAAAAGTTTTATTTATAGGGAATGAAAGCCTCTTCTCTAGCTTTTAGAAGTCCTTATAGATTTTAAGCATGATATATAATTTTACTGATCTTTCTACAGAAAATGAAGTGTTTGAAGTTCCTCCACCTTTTCTTTAGTCCTTTGCTTTCTATCTGGACAGGGGAAGCCACAAAATAGCCTGCTTGTATTTGATAACCAGAGTGGAAGTGGCTATGGAGCTGGCTATGGAGGACAAGGAGTAATGGATGTAAGCTGCAGCACAGGAGGTTCCATCTCAACACAAGGGGGAACTTCTTTCCTGTAAGGGTCCCAGAGCACTGGCACAGGCTGCCAGAGAAGCTGTAGAGTCTTCGTCCCTGGAGCCTTTCAAGGCCTGTCTGAATGCATTCCTCTGTGACCTGAGCTAGATTGTATGGTCCTGCTGTGGCAGGGGAGTTGGACTCGATGCTCTCTTTGGGTCCCTTCCAGCCCCTGACATCCTGTGAGCCTGTGTGATCCTGTGAAATTATATCAATAATTGAGGCTTGCCATTTAATCTGATAATTTCGGATATTTTGCACTTCAGTGTATTTCTGAAAATGACACTGTTTTGTTTCAGCTGTAAGTATTGTAAGTGAAAAATGGAATTTCATAGAGGTTTTAAATATAGAACTGAAAGTGATACTGTTCTGGGAGTCCTGGAACAAAGATAGCAAAGTCTTTGGTAGCCTTCTTTCAGGAGTGTTCTGGATAGGGAGATGATTGCTAGTTATCACGGTAAAATGATGGAAATTATAGCAGAGGCATATATAATGACCATTAGGAAACATACTTCTATAAATGTTTCCTGAGAAAAATTTCAGAGAGAGCTTCAGTAAAACCAAGAAGCAACCACTTTTAAAACTTCTCACCAGGAAATCACAGACAACATGGCGGATAGTTAGCACAGTATTTGGTCACAGGGAAAACATTGTGACATCCATAAATTGCACACAAATCTGCAGATTTTAATGTATGAAGTGTCTTGGAAATGACTTCCAAGGTAATTACACTGTGTCTGTAACCTGCTGTAGTCATTTTCCCATGGACTGCTTTGCAGATCAAATGAGCATGTCTGTTACAGGTGAAGATTCACCAGCAGTTCTTTGTATTTCCTTCCAAACATTATACAAAGTAAAATGAAATAATAAGGCAGCTCCTCTTGCTTCCACAAGGTTCTTGATATACAACTTGGTTTTCAGTTGTGCTGAAGTACTGGGTACTTTGGCTTTCAGCAGCACTTAATAACCTCAGCCATTTTTGAAAGTCCAAGCCTGAGGGCTTGCAAGGGAAATAATATAAAATGCATGTGAGGCTCATCCTCTTACTGTGTTCACTAGTACGTAATGCACTAGGGAAAGAAAAAGTAGAGGCAAAAAGAATCAGGAAGGTTTTTTTCTTCTATGCTTGTAAGAACTACTGTCTTCCTGCTGATTAGAGGCTCTCTAGGCATTGGATTTCCTCTCTTAAAGGTACCATTAAAGCTGTGATGGTTCTGAAGATCTGGTGCTTTCTGTCATTCCATTGCAAATACATTTTGAGGAGACAGTCCTTAGGAAAGAGTGAATTATTTATGTTGGTAAACAGTGCTACTGGCATTAAATTACATACTCAGCATTTATATTCACAGCTAAATTATCTTCAAATCTGTTTTACTACAGACATCTTTTGGTGAAAACTTCTCTGTTATTTGATTATCATTTTTAAATGACTGCTGAGAGGAATGACGATACAAGATTCACTTGAACCCATGATCAAAATTGTTGTTGAAGATCAGTAAGATTCTTCTTCCTTGTTTATTACAGTTTTCAAAAACAATCTAATTGTTATATATATATCTTATTTTTAACTTTATGGGGATTTAATTCCAGATTGATTAAAATTATAGGGAACTCTTATCTATGCATACCAACCTGCATGCATATCTTCTAGATTAAATATTCCAAAGGATATTTTTTGCTTTGTAATCTCACCGAACCTGCATCTGTCTGCACTGTTATTAGGGAACTCACAAGGGAGAAAACTTAACTTCAGAATCACTGAAGGGTATTCATTTATTTCTTTCTGCTCTCTCGAATGTAGCGTAATAAATCTCTGCTGAGAGCCAACTCTCTACTGGACCAGAAGAGTGAGCTGTTTGTTTAAACAAGGGTCCTATACTCTTTAATGTTCTACACTTTGGAGGAAATGGATTTTTTTTTTTTTTAAAGTTCATTAGAAATGGACTGTGGTTTTTCAGAGAGTGAGGTTATGCTGCCTGCATTCTTGCTCTTCCCAGTGATTGTCCTGGTCCTGGTGGATGGAAGGATGGCCATGAGCCAGCAGTGTGCTCTTGTGGCCAGGAAGGCCAATGCCATTCTGGGGTTAGTAGGTCGAGAGAGGTTCTCCTGCCCCTCTACTCTGCCCTGGTGAGGCCACATCTGGAGTACTGTGTCCAGTATTGGGCCCCCCAGTTCAAGAAGAGCTGCTGGAGAGAGTCCAGCACAGAGCCACAAAATTGATTAAGGAAGTTGAACATCTTCCTTATGAGGAGAGCCTGAGGGAGCTGGGGCTTGTTAGCTTGGAGAGGAGGGGACTAAGGGGTGACCTCATCCATGTTTATGAATATGTAAGAGGTGAGTGCCAGAAGGATGGAGCCAGGCTCTGATGGATGATGCCCAGTGACAGGACAAGGGGCAATGGGTGGAAGTTGAGGCATAGGAGGTTCCATGTGAACCTGAGGAAGAATTTTTTTTCCCGTGAGGGTGACAGAGCACTGAAACAGGCTGCCCAGGGAGGTTGTGGAGTCTCCTCTCTGGAGATATTCAAAACCCACCTGGATGTGTTCCTGAACGATCTGCTCTAGGTGCTCCTGCTCTCGCAGGGAGGTTGGACTGGATGAGCTTTTGAGGTCCCTCCTAGCCCCTGACATTCTATGATTATGGAGTTGCAACTGACTTCATCAACATTCTCACTGGACTTGAAAGATGTTTAACTATTTGGATTGCTGTTAAAAGTCTTATAAGTAATTTATTGCCTGTTAATACTGTTTTGCCTAGGGCTTTAATTTCTTGACATAAAATTTATTTTGAAGCAGTACTTTTCTGTTACGGCTTGGCACAAGGTCTAACCTGGCTGCTCCCCCAACACAACGAGGGGAAAACAACACACAAAAAACTGGCATTGAGACCAAAAAAGGTGAGATGAGAATAGAGTTTACTGAACAAAATCAGATAAACATAGTCCAAAATGCGTAATTACCTTAGCCTATTTGCAGGAAAAGCAGGACACAAAGCAACAGCAAGCAGAAGCAAGCAAGCCAAAAGCTCAAGCCAGAAAACTTCTTCCCCATTCCTCCTTTTCCCGCTGCCATCCCAGGAGAAAAGATCAACACCAAAGAACCCAGAACCCAAAAGTAGCCTCTCATTACAATTTGAACTTCAAGCCCTATAATACTTTGCTTCAGCCAGCAAGCTCATGTTGAGCTTTTCATCACCCCAGACCCCCAGGACCTTGTCCTTAGGGCTGCTCTCAGCCATTCCCCACCCAGCCTGGAGTTGTGCTTGGGATTGTGCCGACCCAGGTGCAGGACCTTACACTTGGCCTTGTTGNTCTGTAGTTCCCGGGGTCATCCTTTTTTCCCTTCTTGAAGATGAGCCTTGTGTTTGCCCTTCTCCAGTCAGCAGGAACTTCACCAGTCTGCCATGACCTTTCAAATATGATGGACAGTGGTTTAGCAACTTCATCTGCCAGTTCCCTCAGGACCCGTGGGTGGATCTCATCAGGCCCCATGGACTTGTGCACGTTCAGATTCCTTAGGTGCTCATGAACAGGGTCTTCAGTTACAGTGGGCAGATCTTCCTTTCCTCAGTCCTTACTTTTGCCCTCTGGGACTTGGCCGTTGTGGTTGGAGCCCCTGCTGTTGAAGACTGAGGTAAAGAAGTCATTGAGAAATCCACTTGCGTTGTGCTCTTAACTGATGTGCCTGCATGCAAGCTATTCTACCAAAAGCTTTCCCCTATGGGTAAAGGGTTTTTCAGTGTGAACATATACTATATACTTCTGCTTCATATTGTGATTGCTATTCCTCTAAGGACTAGGGGAAGAAATACACCTTTGTGGTCGTCACAACAGGCTCAGAGCAGGGATTGGTTTTTTGTGTGTGTTAGTACAAATTATCAAATCCTTCACCGGAGGAACTATTATTTTCATTTATATGCTCACAATTACTTCTTGAAGACCAGGCCTCTCTTTTTTGGAGCATTACTAGGACAGTATGATTGTTTTGAATTACAGCAAATACTTGATGAATGAGTACTTCTGAAGTTCAGGAGCAACACTCAGTAAGGTGATGGAAACTTCTCAATGGAATTTAGTTCTTGCAAGACAACTGTAATGAAGCAGACTTTGAAGATGAAGAGTACATACATGAAGTGTAGTTTCTTTCTGTTCCTAAACTGATGGATTTTTATGCTTTGAAGAACCGTTTTTTGGTTTTTTTCAGTAGGGCGTAGATCAAAACTTTATTGCTATGATAATTCTGTCTCCCAGAAAGATAGATGTTGACATAGATTGTACTAAGGTGTTCCTTTTGTGAAGCTCTGCATCATCCTGTTTGAAGTAGGAATATCTTTGTAACAGAGGCATGGAAAGTCTACCCAATTTGCCTTCAAATTAGAGAAGAAAGCAGGTGCCAAATGACAGTAATGATTTGTCTCTCTACAACAGTGAGGAGGATTCATCTGCTTTGATCTGTAACCTGACCAGCAGAAAGGTCTATGCCTTGCACAGAAAAGGGCTTGTGAAATGCAAACAAAAATACGGCTACAGTGCCTGATTTTACACTTCCTAGTTTTTACAATGTTTTTTATTTCTGTTTATTTTATTTTTTTAAATAATTTTTGTACTTCTGTTAGGTTCTCAGGCCACGTGGGTTGTGGAAGAACGGCTAGATTTCAGTCCTTGAATTTGGCTAGTTATGTGTCCCCTGCAGACAAATATTCTGAGAACTGGTCTCTCCCCAGGATTTCCATTTACTCATAGAATCATAGAATGATAAGGTTGGAAGGGACCTCAAGGATCAGCTAGTTCCAACCCCCTGCCATAGGCAGGGACACCTCCCACTAGTACAGGTCACTCAAGGCCTCATCCAACCTGGCCTTGAACACCTCCAGGGAGGGAGCAGCCACAACCTCCCTGGGCAACCTGTGCCAGTGTCTCACCACCCTCACTGGAAAGAACTTCCTCCTAACATCCAGTCTAAATCTTCCCTCTGCCAGTTTAAACCCATTGCCACTGCTCTACTGCATTCTTACTGCTTATTATGACTGTAAAAGAGCATCATGAATGATAGATAAAAACCTTTTGGAAAGCACTTGCCCACAAAAATGTTACTTTCCAGCTTGAGAGAGTCAAGTCTTGAATTATTCCTCAAATACTAGTGTCCTGTAGATAGATATGTAATGCAAGATGTTGCTTGCTGAATTAAAAGTTTTGTGTGCTTTGTACCAAAAACAAATCAGCTGCTCTGCAGAATGATGCTGCTTATTGAGATTTAGGTTCCTCCACCATTCTTGTCTCCATTCTTCTGAGTCAGACACGTGCTATACAGTTGCTTGCCTTTGGACGTTGAAGGATGGAGAGAAGAGACACAAGGAGCATGATCTAGGATCATTACTGTCTTATGAGTTTGTAGCAGTGTTTTAGTTGTTAGGTATGCTTTTGTCTGTCATTGTTGCCCAGGCTTTAGCGAGAAAAGAAGGCTCTGTCCCTAACTTCTGGTTTGGAATAGAATTTCTACCTGTCTGTATTGTGTGCGTGAAGATGGTGTCACCAATCACTGGTTAAAATTATTTGACTTAGAGCCACAACAGAGCTTGGCACTGGAGTTCAGTGGGTGATGTGTTAAAGCTAAGTTCTTTTGAGAGGAGGTCAATCATGGGCTCAATTCACTCCTTTTGTTTTCCAAAATCAAAGCAATATCCAAAAGAAACTAATTACATATACTCTTCACCTGTAAACAATTATAAAAGATTTAAAACTTCAATTGTGTGTATTATCTGGAACAGAAAGGGAGGACTGTAGGAATCCTTAAGAGTTAGGAGGAAATTTTTCCTACTGACAAGCTATTGTCTGACAGTTTACCCCATGGAGTGGTTATTCATTTTTTTATTAAGCATCTGCTATTTGGACAACTCATGGATAAGACACTGAGTTAAATGTGTTCCTCCATCTAGCCTCTGTGTCAGAGATTTTTCTTACCTCATGGGTATAGGCTGAGGCAGTTTTTTTTTCTTGATTCCCTTCATGAGATACTAACCACTTGTATTGCTATTATTTGGTACCCACATTGCCAGCTTTGCAGATTTGATTTCTCATTCACTGTCTGAGTCTCTAAGAGACACATTAGCAGGCTGTAACATAATTTTCTCACAATCTTATTGGGATCTAATTTCATGTACTGCTATTTGTTGTTATGGAAACAGTATAATGAGTTCAGTGTATAAGGGTGGAAATATCACACAGAGTTTCTGTTCAGGATAAAAATGACAAAATGGCATTTCTATAAACAGTATTCTAGAACAAACTGCATCAGTGGGACTCGTGAAGTGTTCCTTCCAGCTAATTTTTCATCATTCCACAGTTTTAAAAGTAACTGACATAAGCATTTTAAAAATAAATATCGTAGATGTTTTATAGAAGTAGCAGAAAGCTTACATGTGTAATTTAAACCGTAATAATTAGAAAAGCCAAGATATTGTGGCAAAAAAGTGTCCACTTCAATATCTTCATTATATTAAAGAGTATAAACAGGATGTATCTCTCTTTTCAAGGTGATTTTTAACTACCAACTATTTTAACTAAGAGAACAATGCTTGTACAGTGCCACATATTTATGTCTTATAAGAACAAAATTATATCCCAGTGAATTTGATAAATGGATGCTGTTATGCATCTTGGTTCCCCTCTAGGAGTAATGTCATAGGTGTCATAGGTGCATTTTACTTGTGTTTATTACTGTTGTTGTTGTTGTTTTCTGAAATACCTAATAAATCTATTTTGTTTCTTTCTGGAAATTTGACAGATAAATTCATTGGAAGCCTGTGTCCATGTCACCTGTTACTCAAGCAGACTTTTGCACCTCTATCAGTGTTGAGATAATTTTTTGAATGTTTTGCCATCACCTCACATTTGGCGTAGCACTAAATTTACACCAGTTGTTACTCAGTCTTATTCCATAAATTGGAAATGCAGAACAGAAATTTATGTCCCTAGGGTTTGGGTTAAACAGCAGGCCTGCAGCTGCAGTGGGAGCTTAACTTGCATAGAAGAGACGGTAAAGTTTTTCTGTATTCCTTAGGATATTTGCTTTTTTATCATCTGCCATTTCCAATCTGTCCATATGGCAGAGCTCCTTACCTTTTCACCCATTTGAAACATACAAGGTATTATTAACATCAGTTAAAAAATCAAGTAAATATTTCAAACAACAATATTAGATAAACCAAGGCAAAATTATTTCTCCTCATAATTTTCTGTCAGCTTTACTTAACGCTTGTATTACCAGAGAGATGTTAGTAAATGTGCTGAACTATGAAAAAAGGTGAAATGCCTGGTTAGCAAAACAATGGCACCTTAGTGTTTCCTAACAAAAAAATATTTAAACTTGTAGCACCGTTACTAAGTCCTGCTTGTTTAATTTACCTTCCCTCTTTATAGAAAGAGATGTATTATGTTACACCAAGAACTGACTGGGCTTGTTCAACTGCTCAGGCTACAGTTGTTTAAATACTTCTTTTAAAATTACTCTCAGGCCCTGTTTGGAATATAAGAGCTGCCAAACACTTCCAGATTTTCTAGAGCTACTCTGATGCAATCCAGTTTGCATTTCCAATTCTTCTCATACTCGTACAAACAACAGTCTGATTCTTCCTTTTTATTAATATGAATTTTTACTTGCTAATGACCTGCTGAAAAAGAAGAAAAGGATGTAATTAAGAAACTGTCAAATAGTATAACTCTTTCTTTGTGGGTGATCTTATTTTGTTTATTTTTCTTATGATTTTGGCTCTTTAAATAACCTTAACTGGCAGCAAAGTCATAAAACATACGAGTTAATGTGCTAGGTGTGAGGTCTTTGCAGACAGTGGAGAAAACTTTCTACCTTGGAAAATAATCAGTATCAAGAACATCTTGTTGATTTTGTGAACATTCTGATGGTCATTATATGAAACAATTTTTGCATTGTATATGCTAACTGTAATCATTATGCAATGAGTATGCAGTTAATTGGTTTAGGCTTGGGTAGTTTTGTTTGGGTTTTTGCATTTACAGAGCCTTGCTAATACTTCATATTGTTCTAGCAGACCAGGGCAGTGTCGTGGAAGGCCAATAGGCCTAAAACACATCCCGGCTTGCCCCACCCTTCTGCTGATGGGGGAAGCAAGGCCAGGCCGGGAGGAAAACAAAGGCTTGGCCCATTATGTCCCCTCCCAAAGTGATAAACAGGTACCCACAGGTGTTTATGCACTTGTCTTGCCCAAATAGGGTAAGCAAGCCCTGGTTTCACCTAATATGGTCAGTTTTGGCAAAGTGCCATTCTGATTGGTGAATTGGTCTCTGTGGCCAAAGGAGCCATTGCACTCTGGCAAGTAAGTTGGAGCTAAGTTGCAAGCAGTGTGCTCTGCCCTGCCTCAGTGCTCTGCCACACTCTGCTGTGCTCTGCCAGCTACATAATAACAAGCACTGATGTTTGGGCTTGAACTACCTGGAAACTTGCCGTGCCTCAAGTTTACCAGAAGGCCTTAAGTGCCACCAACATCATGCTCTCTGCACATCTGCAAGGCATCCTGCCTGCACCTCAGCAAACCTCCATGCCAAATCTGGAGTCCAAGAGGAATCAGGATCACGTCAGAGATCGTCTGCCTCTTTCCCAGCACCCTGTTTGAGCCTGGGAAGATCAAGAAGCCTCAAATGGCTGTTAAAACACCAACAGAATTCCCTTCAAGTGTTTGGGTACTGCCTGGAAACTATAATTCCGTCCCAGGAATCTGGAGATNCTTTCCAATTTCTAATAGTTGGATTAATGTTTGTTATATTGTTGCTAGTTATTTTTTAAGTGTTCTAGATTCCCTGTTTTCCCTCTGTGTAATACTTCTCATGACCATGCAAAGAACCTATTATTAAAAATTATGGCCTGCGTCAAGATTGCTAAATTTCAAAATTAATAAACTACATTAATTTTGGAATAAATCCTGCCCATTCTATAACAGTTAGGAGAGACAAAGGTAGAGCAGAAAAACATAAGGTGCATTTCTGGCCTGCTGGTGCTATGCATGTGGTGACCATCTATAAATATCTATATATTTATATCACACCCACACCGCCCTTATTGCCCGTGACACATCCTAGATCTATATCCATTTTTGATGCATTTTTGCACTAAACAGATTGGTTGAGTAAATGTTTAGACGTAGAAATACTCTGGAAGAGGCGAAACATTTTCTGGAAGGTCTATGTTTACCTGGGATCTTTTTTTAACATAATATTAATTTTTCATGTTTCTGCTTTTGCAGGAAATCAATGTCTTACGGTTTGATTTTGTAAGAGGTATTTTGTAGTGCCTTTTGTAGTATCTTAGGCATACCTTCTTTAATACGTTTAAAAGCTAGTGAAAATAAAATCACTTTTTATGTCAAACTGAGTATCCAAGGTAATATTTACCTGATTTTTATTTTTGTTTTTTTAGTTAAGTATCAGCATATGTATGTTTCACACAGGAGGTCCAACATATCCTTTGAAACCCCAAAAGCCTAACACTTCTAGGCTGGTAGTAGGGATTGTAAAAGCTCAAGAGGAGATGATAATGTACATATGTACAGGTCTTATCAGAAATAGTAATTAATGCCACCTCATGGTAGATGGCATCTTTGACCAAAATGTAGGTATTGCTGATATTCTCCAGCATAACTGACAGAGTTGTCTGGTCCTCTGAGTTTGAAAGAAGGGAAGGGTGAGGATGGATGCCTGTGCTATACAGAACAACACAGAACAGCGCAGAGATTTGTCTTGTCTGACCTGCCTGACAGGGCTGTTCCCTGCAGGCACCACATTTCACTTGAGGGCATCTGGGCAACAGGAACATCTGCAGCTCACCCCATCAGCACCTTTGATGCATCCATGGGAGCAGGAGAAAGCAGAGGATCTCCCCCACCCCCTCCTCTGCATTGCTAGGAGCTGTGGAACTCCACTTTCTCATTGACAAGGTTATGTACCACTAAGTGGTAAAAGCTTAGAGTCCCTTGCTAGAGGGATGAGCTGTCAGAGAGTAGGATGTGGGAAAAATTTTAAAAGGTGACTCTTTAGGGGAAATTCCCATTAAGATTTTGCATTGGCGCCTCATATTCTGTTTGAAAAACAGCCTTGCGTAAAAGGTTGCAGCTAAGCAAGTGAACAGGGAGTAGCAAATCAATACCGAAAGCTGGACTGAGGATGATTTCACAGTATCTTTTAATTAATCATCTACCATGGAGCATTTCACTTCTTATTTTTGCCTGGACCTTTGGCAGCCTTGGCAGTAGGAATTTGTTTAGTAAATCAGATTTATGTGAACTAGTTTTTGTTGTTTTTAGTAGAATTATCAGTGATGCTGTAATGACATAGATGCTACTGCTTAAACCCAAGATACATCTAAACTATGCACTGACACATGTGAAAGTGGAATATTGAATGATTATCATTTAAAAAAAATACATTTCTAGCAGTTAAATAATACTTTTCCTTTTTTTTTTTTTTTTTTTTTTAATGGTTTTACCTGCAGTCATACAGATTAATTTGTTTAAAGAAGTGCACATCACTTTCTCTTGAGATGAGTGTCTGGTTTAAGGAGAAATATGCAGTGATTTATGTGGGGGAGGTTATTCAAAGTTAGCAGCCCACATATGAAGAGCCTGGTTTTGTGTGCATAATACAATTTGAGGGGTGTTGTTGTTGTTAGGGTTTCTTAAGACAAAGCTTTTCTTCTGCACAAAACTCCAAACGGGTAGAAGCATCACATGAACATGTTCCCGAATGCAGATATTTTCAAGAGTACATTCATCAAAAGCATTTGTCCAAAGTTTTAGTGATTGTGTCTCCCAATGATTGCCTGCAGTCACGTGCAGGGAAGCCACTCACCTGAATCACTTCAAGTTGGCTTTCAAGAGCATCCTGGAGCTCAAAGACAGTTGAAAAGAAAAGGATTTAGGCATGTAAAAGCCATAGTAAATTTTGGGTCTTCCTTAAACTTTGCCTGGTATGCAAATGTGCAGAGGTTCTGGAGGTGCTGCAGGTGTGTCTTATGCCTGAGTCCAAATCTGCCTGAAGTGAGCACAGTTTGGTTTGATAGTTCTCTGGGAGTCCTCATGAAACCTAAGTCAATCAGCTCTGTTAAAATACAGATGTGGTGCTAAGGGACATGTTTTAGCACCAGATGTGGTAGTTAGATAATGGACTCAAAAGATCTTAAAGGTTTTTCCAACCGAAATGGTTGTACAATGTAGGTCTTAACTGAAGTAGGATCAACCAGGTTGGAAGAGACCTCCAAGAGCATCCAGTCCAACCTATCATCAGCCCTATCCAATCAACTAGACCAGGGCACTAAGTGCCCCATCCACTTTTTTCTTAAACCCCTCCAGGGACGGTGACTCCAGCACCTCCCTGGGCAGCCCATTCCCATACCAATCACTCTCTCTGTCAAGAACTTCCTCCTAATACCCAGCCTAGACCTCCCCTGGCACAACTTGAGACTGGGTCCCCTAGTTCTGTTGCTGGTTGTCCAAGAGAAGAGACCAACCCCACCTGGCTACAACCTCCTTTCAGGTAGTTGTAGACAGCAATGAGGTCTGCCCTGAGTCTTCTCTTTTCCAGGCTGTACACCCCCAGCTCCTTCAACCTCTCCTCACAGGGCTGTGCTTCAGGCCTCTCACCAGCTTCGTAACCCTTCTCTAGACACATTCCAGTCCCTCAACATCTCTCTTGAATTGAGAGGCCCAGAACTGGACTCAGGACTCAAGATGTGGCCTGAGCAGTGCTGAGTACAGGGGCAGAATAACCTCCCTTGTCCTGCTGGCCATACTGTTCCTGATCCAGGCCAGGATGCCATTGGCCTTCTTGTCCACGTGGGCACACTGCTGGCTCATGTTCAGCTACTATCTACCAGCACCCCCAGGTCCCTCTCTGCCTGGCTGCTCTCCAGCAACTCTGTCCCCATCCTGTAGCACTGCTTGGGGTTGTTGTGGCCAAAGTGTAGAACCCTTCACTTAGCCTTGTTCCATCTCATCCCATTGGCCTCTGTCCACACATCCAGCCTCTCAAGGTCCCTCTGCAGAGCCCGCCTACCCTCCAACAGATCAAGTAGTACATAGAAGAGACTAAAAAACCCAAAAAACCCTGGAAGATGAGGCTAAGTTTCTGTGGGGATGAGCTATGGGGAGAGGAGGAGCAACAGTACTTGTAATGGATACCTCTTTCTTGGAATAAATAATTCATCTCACCATAACAGTTCCAACCTTCCTGGTATCTGTGAAAGGTTTGTGAATGAGCTTTCAATGAACTGTTAAGAAGCAAGATGAGAATTCTAGCTATGGTAGTTAATCAGTCTCCTGGAGAAATTTCTTCAAAGATCCAATGGTACTGTGCAGAGTCAATATGTCCTTCCAGTGTCTTTTCCTGTAAAATGAGAGGCAGCATGTGCAAGCGTTTAGCCTCTGTGTTGCTTTGCAGAACTATTCCATTAAATCAGAAGATTGTGAATGAATAATTTAAATGTATAATGTAGGCTTTTCTGTGCGTGTGTGTTTGCTGCTGGAAGGGACCTCAGGGATCAACTGGTTCAAGCTTCGAATAANTAGTGGGAGGTGTCCCTGCCTATGGCAGGGGGTTGGAACTAGCTGATCCTTGAGGTCCCTTCCAACCTTACCATTCTGTGATTCCGTAAATATGGTTGATCCCTGGTTTGTGTCATGAAACAAAGCAAGTTTGTCAACCTAATTTAATGTATTGATAGTGATTTGAAAGGTATTATATTTAAGGTATATTTATTTAAGGTGTTATATGAGCGTTTAGATATAACAGAATACTTATCCAACTCATAGACAAAACAAGGTGGTGTTGTAATTGCTATAACTGCTGCTGGAACCTAGACAAATTAGTTTTGGGAAAATGGTGTATTTCCTGTTATTTGTGTTCTCAATCAGGACCTTAAAAAATGCAACTAGTACTCACAGACAAGATTTGAAACCACCCACTCTGCTTAGTCTTTTTGTGGTTTTGTCACTTTCTGTCCGTTATAGGCTTCTTTGGGCCAAGGAGGCAGGTGTCACAGTGCACAACTGGCTGCCATTCTAATTAATCAGGAGATGCTCACATCCTTCATAAAAGTACTTATGAAAATAATAGCCACTTCCTAAAATTAGATACAAGGGGAAAAAAATTATATACTTCTGTCGAAGGCCCTGTGGTACTATTTTCACCAGCTTGTTCTGAGAGCTCTGCTGGTGTTAGCAGTAATTCTGACAGAAAGTGAGATGCTTTTGCATCATGAGGGCAATTTAAATTGCAGTAGAAGGCTTGTGAAATGCAGTTAACTACAAACAGAGAAATATCAAGCAGAAATGGAAAATCAGATCAATATTGGGAGTGGAACTGGCAAATTCAGACAGGTGAGCATAGATCAATGAAAGGGAGAACACTGAGAAATTTGGACAGTGCTTCTTTAAGGTATTACTTCAGAGATTAATATATTGCTTTTGGTAAGTGCGTGATGTTTTAATTTATTATTTTTTTCTTCCATACTGCATAGGAAACCGTTTAATATCATCTTACTACCCTGCTTCAAACAAATTTTATGACAGCGCCTGTCCTGTCTGCTTTGATCTGAAACCTGAGTTTGAGTGTTGAGAAAGCAAAAGCAGAATCCCTACCTCTGACTGTACAGTGGGCCTTAGCTTCTCCACAAACAAGTTCAGATATAGCATAGAAGAAAACTAAACTAACTCTTTCTTACAGAGTGACAGTATTCGCAGCTTACTCTTCCATCTAGATGATCCCTTGTATTCAGAAAGAAGGGTTTAAAGAATCATCAGAATGTGTCACTTGGGGGAGGAATTTAAAAAGCAGCTGCATCACTGAGATGATAATTTTCATTCCTGATAATTCTGCCTCTGTGCTTGTGACTGAGGTGGGGTAGCCTGCTTCCAGCCATGCCTCTCCTTCTAGAGTCTCCTGTCATATCTACTATTTATGCCTTGGCATAGGGGATGTCCTAGGGGAGACAAGTGTCGACGTTGCCAAATGAAACGTCTCTTCATTTTAAAACACAGGATTTTTTTCTTTCAGTAACAGTCCTTCAACAGCAGTCTGCAATAGCAAGTGTGGCAAGTAAACAATGTTAGCTGAGATGTTCTGTGAGATGTCTCAGAATACTGTAATAAACTTTTCCATTATTGGTTTCCCCAAACAATTTGCAGTCTAACAGCACTAAGGGACTGCAGTAAACAGAGCAGTTCAGTTCAGCATCGTAAATGTTTCCCAGAATAAATAAGAAATAGCATTCAGTGAAGAAGGGAAGGGGAAAACTCAAGTTAGCCTCATTTCATTCATGTCCTTTTGTCTAGTGTTGTCTGGCTTTTTCCCTTTAGAGGTAAAAAGCTCTGGGAGCCAAGTAGCCTAGGGATTTAAATAGCATTTGGATCCTCAGAATCTGGGCCACATTTGGGATGCTGTTCAGTGCACCAGAAGTGATGTGAAAAAACAATATGAAGTTGGGAATGAACGAAGGAACAAGAAGAGCCATGACTGCTCAGTGGCTCAAAAGGGGATGAATGTTTGGAGAGGCAGAAGCCCCATTTGTAGAAGAAGCTAGCAGAGCACAGCAGTTTTATCTAAGCTTTCAGATTGTTGGCACTCTTTCCTCTGTTTTTGGCTGGTGTCTTTGGATAGACATGTGGAATGTAATGCAGCAGGGGGTGGGAACTTGAAAAGGGGATGGAAGATGGAAACCAGAAGGAGCTGGGCTAAATGAGCAGGCTGTGCTACTTCCCTAGGACATGGTGCAGAAGTTGTTTCTAATGCTATGATAAGGAGGCTAAAGATCCTGAATAGCAATTACCACTGCAGTCTATAGGCAGAAATTGTTCATCAAACTGTAGAGTTTTTCCTCCTCTCAATTCCTTTTAACAAGCATTGATCATTCACAATGAATGGCAGATTCAGCTTTCCTTTTGTCTTAAGTTTTTTTGAATCCACTGAAATAGTAAGATGTCTGGGAACTGCTGCTTTGCATTATTTCTTTTCCAAACTGATGCCAAGATTGAGGCAATCGCTGGGAGTCAGAATGCCATAAGATTATAAACTGGAGCAAAATTATATTCTATGAGTGCTAGTTATGTTTGTTGAAATTCATTGATTATAAATTAACTGGATAGATTGTCTCTTAATTTAATCAGTGAGTTTCAGAAATGACCTGTGGCAGGAAGGCTACCGTTGTGCCTTTCAGGACTGCTAAAATAACACTTTTAGAAGCATCATCAAAAGCTGATTGAAGCATTTCTCCCGTACTGCTATTAGACAGGAGTTTAACAGCCTGGGCACTGATGCCAGGAAGGGGCTGGCTATTATATGAAGTTTCTAGTTTAAAATTGATTTCCATTAATTTGTATAAGTAAATTTAAAATCTGTACTGTGATGCTAGTCCAGCTAGATCTTGCAAGGTATTAATCAAGTGGTAACATATAGCAAGGGTCCTGGTTTTGTTAAGGATTTAGGTTGCAGTGCTTCAACTATTGCTGAATGCCTCAAGGGCAACATTAGGTTTTCTTGGCTTCAGAGCTGAGTGCTGGCAGATACAGCATCATAAAATTTAGCTCTGAGTATAGCTCAAATCTTCTCAGAAGCACAGGCAAAAGTACATTTTTTGCCATCTCGAAGATGAGAAGCTGGGATTTTCCTGCTTTATGAATGGTGAATGAAAGCAAAAAATACATGGAGTTGATCTGAAAAAAAGCAGAATTCTTGATCTGTGCAGAGTGGGGAAAGCAAAGCTGGGAAATGCTTTTCATCAAGGGCCTCCTCGACCATCAGCTCAAACATTTGCAACCTTTTAACCTACAATAGGAATCTTGCTTTTTCAGAGCTCTGGAGGAAAAGACATCAGTAGGGCATCAGAGTTGCAGATGTTAAATCAGCTGGTGATAGTCCACTATGAAAGAGGCTATGCAAATATAAGAGCCGTTCACCCTGTAAAACTGCACCTGTAATTACACTTCTAATTAATAGCTTGAGAGTACTGTCCTTGATGTTGATCCTTGTAAGCCAACCATCAGAGTGCCTTTTTGTAAGGGCATCTTGACAGTGTCTCTTGGAGAATCTTGAAAATGTGCAGCCTTAAGTTTCCTGTTTGAAGGCATGAATTTTAAAAAATAGTATGCAATCTAATGTTGAATTGTTCTGGGAAATAAAATCGAGATTGTGTTTAACTATGCCCTGTAATCTGGTGAGTTTGTGCCCTCCTCAGACGTTCTTGCTGTGCTGATGTGCAACATGGCAGTGCCCTGACTGAACCTGTCATGCAACAGTGCACGAACTAGAGGTCATGCTCTAGGAGAGCTGACAAGAGAGAGGATCATTTCTCCCACTGACAGCAAGGATTTATGACAGTCTAAAATGACTTTGTAACAAGAACCTCAGTGATTCCTCCCCCTTATAATTTGAGTAGGAAATAGCTTACTGTGACCAGTATTAGCACTGCTTGATCGCCGTTCAGCTGCCAGCTTTCTAGCCATGAGATCCCATGCAATTTGAATCTAAGATAGCTTTTGTTTTTCCCTTTTTCAGTTAGAGAATACGTCTGAGTATCTAAATGATTCTTCAAATACCTTTTTTTTTTTAATTAAAGTTTTATGTTATCCTCTGCTCATGCATTCTGTGCTTTTACATTAATTTCAAAGGGATGTATAAGCATTAGTAAGATATTTCACAAGTTACAAATGATGTACCATTGTTATTCTAGTCCTGTGGCTAGAGAAATCTGAGCCCTTGTGAATTATTCAGATGTATGTCATAAGACTGCAAGTGAGAAACAGAGAGAGCCTACACAAATGAGTGCTGTGAGCTCTGAATGACATTGAGGTTAGTCGTGCTTTGAATGGGCTCCCAGCCAGATGACCTTGTAAGGTCTTTGCCAGGCTAAATTATGAATGTACATGCATAGCTGGGGTTCAGTGCCACTGCAGTCCTGGATGCAATGTAGATGTATAAGCAGTCAGCAATATGTAAGTTAATAGAGCTAAAGAGAAGCTGATGTGTTATGTTTTCATGTATAATCTAGTAAAGGAATAAATATTCCTTAAATGTGCTTCTAATTCAAAGTTCGGTTGCAGATACAACTTTTTTTTTTTTCTGTAAATTCAAACTTTTGTCCTTGTAAGTGACATCAATACAAACTGATAATGTACAGCGAGAAGTTGGTAGTGAATGTGTTCTGCTGTGTCTGTGTCTGCTGAACTGAGCTGGGGGGAAAAAAAAAAAAGTAATTTTTTTTTTTTTACTTCTGTTTCATTTATGTTGCCTTCCCTCTCCACCCCCCCAAATTGTATTACTCTTGAAAGAAAGTCACAGGAAGAAAAACATTAACATTCTGTTTAACTACATCTCAGAATCTAGCTTAAGTGCCCTTTGCCAATATAAGCTTTTGTCTCTCACACATGGAAGATGCACATATCCTCTCCAAAAGTGTTTGCTACAGAGTCCCATTGCAGTCTTGCTTCTGAGTATTGTGTAGTGGTTATGATTTGAGGAAATAAAAGAAAATTATCTTGCCCAAGTTATTTTCAATGATTCTCCTGTGATTTTATGATTACTTTTGTAGTCTTGCTGAAATCAGTAACCTTATACAAATACTCCAATAACTAAAACTGATATTATTTTTAAAAGCACTTGATAATATTCTGGGTTTAATAAACTTGTACTTTAATGATACTAGAAATCATGAGATGTACCATGGTAGACATGCTGAAATATGCAGAGGAAAGAAAGCATTGAAATAATTTTAGACAACAGCAACACTGCTTGTATTTCTGATTCCCAAAAGGTGTGCCAAAACCTGGTGAGTCCACATTAGCGTGGTCCAGCCCCATCGAGTTCAACTTAAAAGACTCTGTGTTGAGGATCTAGTGTCTCCACTGTGTTTCAAAGGATTTACTGCAGGGCAGATCTTGTCTGGCTTAGTTTTGCTGAAAAAAGAGTTCAGTTTGTGCTGTCTGAGAGCATTTGGTGATGTGAAGCATATTAGATAAGGATGATCAGGTGACTTGTTTCTAAAAGACATCTAATCTGAGATAAAATGCCAGGGTAAATGCACTTTTCATTCACTGTAAGAGAGGAGCCTCATGCCTCTTTTCCTCCCTACACAAGCAGTTAAAGTCATTGAAAAACCTCATTGATTATCATTTTCCTAAGATTTGACTAATATCTATGAACATGACGTGAAATCATCAACATCGTTCTCTGTGGGATGTACTTCTGCCATCATTAAGTCTTTCATTTAGCTGCAATCTAGATGAGGGCATTTTCAGTTTTGTCGGTTAACACTGAGGAGTAGAAAAGAAACAGCTGTTGAGAGGTAAAATCATTGTGTATAATTATTTGAAGGTATAAATAGTAGCAGCTCCATTTAGCGAGCTGTATAAAAAGACTGCAAGAATGTCTTTAGTTGGCTTCTTGATTTTGGTTGCAAAACAGATCTATTTGTTTCAGTTCATGACATGTATGTGTGTGCGTGTATATATATATATAATGTCATATACGTATGTGTATATATGTGTGTATATATGCATATACGTAGATATAGATAGATACATATTAGACATTTTGCAGCAGATAGTCTCTAGAATGTTGCTTGAATATGTTTTCTGCCTGGTTTCACTTCAGCTTGGTGAGCTGGTAAAGCTTTCAGGCTCATTCGGCAATCATCTGTCTGGGTTAGCAGGTTGATTGTTTTTCAGTTTGTGACAGGATTGTCCTCAAGCTGAGGAGAGGGAGTAGTTTCTTTTGCCGTGCAGCTGCTCCTGCAGTTGGGGGCTGTGCATAGGCTGGCCATTGCTCATTCTGCCCCTGCTCTGCACTGGATGGTGACTGTGAGGAACTCAAGCTCTTCCTGGCTTGTGCACAGTTGAGGTCTGAGAGGGTCTTCACAGTATCACCAAGGTTGGAAGAGACCTCAAAGATCATCAAGTCCAACCCATTACCACAGACCTCAAGACTAGACCATGGCACCAAGTGCCACGGCCAAACACGCCTTGAACACCTCCAGGGACGGTGACTCCACCACCTCCCTGGGCAGCCCATTCCAGTGGTGAATGACTCTCTCAGTGAAGAACTTTCTCCTCACCTCCAGCCTAAACTTCCCCTGGCGCAGCTTGAGACTGTGTCCTCTTGTTCTGGTGCTGGTTGCCTGAGAGAAGAAAGCAACCACCTCCTGGCCACAACCACCCTTCAGGTAGTTACAGACAGCAGTAAGGTCTCCCCTGAGCCTCCTCTTCACCAGGCTAAACAATCCCAGCTCCCTCAGCCTCTCCTCATAGGGCTTGTGCTCGAGGCCTCTCACCAGCCTTGTTGCCCTTCTCTGGGCACGTTCAAGTACCTCAATGTCCTTCTTAAATTGAGGGGCCCAGAAGTGGACACAGTACTCATGGTGTGGCCTAACCAGTGCAGAGTAGAGGGGGAGAATGACCTCCCTGCTCCTGCTGGCCACACTCTTCCTGATGCAGGCCAGGATGCCATTGGCCTTCTTGACCACCTGGGCACACTGCTGGCTGATGTTTAGGCGGGTGTCAGTCAACACCCCCAGATCCCTTTCTGGTCTTGCTGTAGTATGAGAGAAAAGTAAAATAAACTGGTAGTAGGAGCCTAAATATATTAATCTAACTGGTGTTCTAGCTTTCTGTTGTGAAAGTTACTTTTAAAAAATCATAGAAATTATGGGTTGGTATATACAAAACTTTCAGTAAATGCTGCAACTTGTTCTGCATTTTCGAATGGGAGTTGTTCCAAATTTTTAAGCTGAATGTGGTATTACAGTGATAGTTTTGGATTTTTTTTCCCCTGAAATTTCATTGACAGGCACATATAAAATGTTCTGATCTTATTTTAATTTGAAGTTTCCAAGTGTACAGACTTTCAGTCTATAAAGTAAGAATTCAACTTGCAAATAGCGGTAACGCACTGGGAAAGTAAGTATCTTTATCGGCTCTGAGAGCTGAGTTACACTGAAGCAATGTACCTTTTGTCATAGCTGTTAGCAGCAAACCACTGTGCAGTGCAAACCCGTGGGGTTGCATGTTTCTGACCAAGGCATTGATTCTTCTGCCACCGTGTGGCTGTCTTGTTTAGAATCAACAACCATTTTAAGAAAGATGCACTAATATGTTTTATATAAACCCCATTAAATTATCACAGCTGTTTTATTTTTGGTGGTCAGAGTTTGTTAATTTATGTTGTGCTGTTTTGTAAAGATTAAACTTCCAAATATGTATTTAGAGTAAAATATTTTAGTAAAATGATGTCATTGTATTCGGCAGGATTTACTGTAAGTCACATCTTGCTTTAACCTTTTTTTGTTTTGAAAAGAAGAAAGGCATACTGAGGCATAGGAAGTTTCATTTAAACATGAGGAAGATTTTTTTCCCTCATGTTTAAATGAGGGAAACACTGCAACAGGCTGCCCAGGGGGGTTGTGGAGTCTCCCTCTCTGGAAATATTCAAAACCTGCTTGGACATGTTCCTGTGCGACCCTGCTCTGGCAGGGGAGTTGAGAGAAGAGGAGACTGAGAGCTGACCTCAGCAATGTTTATAAATATGTAAAGATGGGTGCCAGGGGGCTGGAGCCAGGCTCTGCTGGGTGATGCCTGATGACAGGACAAGGGGAATAGGAAGTTTCATTTAAACACAGGAGGAATTTTTTTGTCCCTGTGAGGGTGACAGAACCCTGGAACAGGCTGCCCAGGGGGGCTGTGATGTCTCCCTCTCTGGAGATATTCAAAACCTGCCTGGATGCATTCCTGTGTGAGATGGTCTAGGTGACCCTGCTCTGGCAGGGGGGTTGGACTAGATGATCTTTCGATGTCCCAACCCCTGACATTCTATGATTCTAATAAAGCTTCTCCTTTGATATTTTAGAACAGGATTGGTCCCTACATTTTGAAATGAAAAACTGAAATTGAAGTTTCCAGCACCACAGTTGAACTGTACTGATTTTTTTTTTCCTACTTTTTTCCCCTCTTTTCACCATTTGCTACAGTCTATTAAAAAGTTAGGCTTTGGTTCAGAACTAAGAAAATGCCCACTCACTTTCTAGCAATTTCCATTTCAGTGGGAGAGAGACTTGCAAAAATATTCTTGCAGATGTATTCCTTAAGACCTTTTGCTGGAAATTCGTTTTTTATCTATTCATAGAATTCAAAGTTAGTATGAAAACCAAGAAAAGTAACAAAGGACAGACTTGGCATGCTTTGTAAAGGAGTATCTACATGTCAGACCTATTGCTTTTCTTTCCTTCTTTCCATGCTATTTTCATACAGCTCCTGCAGATCTCTTGTCAAAATAACCAGCTGCCATAAACCCTATGATTATTACGTAAGCTGTGCTGCTACTGAAATACTCATTAACATGGGAAGGTACATGTCATTTCACACCATGCATTGTATGAAATTATAATTTTTGTTCTGAATAAGCTTTTTTTGCTTTTACTCCTCTATGATGAAAATTATTTTTAGTAGAAGGGTTTAAACTAAGTTTGAATGTTGAAGTATGGGGTGTAAGTGTGCAGGCAGATTTGAAAGGTGTAATTAAATTGCTTAGCTCTTCTTTAATAAAACCTACTGAGTGTTAACTCTGAGGCTCAGGCATCTCCTTTATATTGTCAATGTAGTTAGAATACATTCAAGAATAAAACCTGATTCTTTTAATTGATTTTGCAGAGTTCGAAACCGGTAAGTCACCCTCTAGACAGACAGCCTTAGCAGCTGACTCTTGGTGCTCATTCCTTTGTGCTCAAAGCACGAGGTCGTATATTCGTGTGTTAATCAACAGAGCTCTTCCAGGTGGTGGTTTTTAGGTCATGTTTGGTAGACCCATGCACCTCTGGAGGTTTTCTTGGATCCGTTTGAGTACATTTCTACTGTGCTGATGGACGTTGTGTGGAGGTACTGAAAATGCTTCAAAATTGTTTTGTGAGATACAATGAAAGGTGTTTCACTAAAGAATTAATGAGGTTTGCAGAGTGCACTTGCAGTGTGCACTGGAAGCAAATTCCATACTGCTGAGTATTGCTCAGGCAGATAAGGAGAGGCACCACAGGCAAAACAGTTCAACGAATTTGTAAATGCCAAACCCCCCTCGATTTAAAGAGCAAAAATACAATCCTGCCACATTTTCCTTAAACCAGGTCACAGAGCTGTTCAGAAACAAAACATTAGAGACCCATTAAGTGGGTTCTGCTAAAAAAAAACAGTTTGTGCAATCACTTGAAATAAATAACATGCTCCTTAATGCTTTGTGGATGTCAGCTTTTTCAACAGGGTAATGTAGTTTTTCATTCTGGAGTTCTTATTTGAGAAGCAAACTCCACATTCAATTCACTCTGCAAAGGAAACTCATTAAAGCAAGTGACAGCACAAAACTATGAACAGTTGTAGTCATTATAGCTATATTGTCATGTTGCGATGTCTTAAATATAAACCAAGCTTCTTTGATTAAATTTATTTAATATTTTTACATATACTTGTTCTCTAATTTTTGTCAAATAGTGTCTCCATATGAAATTATATCAGTCTTTGAAGACAATTTGGCACCTTGTCCCTTTAGGGATCTTTTATAAGTTATGCAGTGTATATGAGCTTTATGCTTAAAACAGAAAGGTCTGTTTGGATTTGAAGCTGGAAGGATGAGGTGTTTGAACAGTCTTGTTCCAAGATTTGTTTGCTTGTCACAGAATCACAGCATCACTGAATGTCAGGGGCTGGAAGGGACCTTGAAAGATCATCCAGTCCAACACCCCTGCCAGAGCAGGATCATTTAGACCAGATCACACAGGAATGCGTCCAGGCAGGTTTTGAATATCTCCAGAGAGGGAGACTCCACAACCCCCCTGGGCAGCCTGTTCCAGGGAAAAAAATCCTTCTCATGTTTAAATGAAACTTCCTATGCCTCAGCTTCCACCTGTTGTCCCTTGTCCTGTCACTGGGCATCACCCAGCAGAGCCTGGATCTAGCCACCTGGCACTCGCCCTGCACATATTTATAAGTATTGCTGAGGTCACCTCTCAGCCTCCTCTTCTCTCCAAGCAGCACAGCCCTAGCTCCTTCAGGCTTTCCTCGTAAGAGAGCTGTTCCATTCCCTTCATTATCCTTGTGTCTCTGTGCTGGACTCTCTCCAGCAGTTCTATGTCCCTCGTGAACCGAGGGGCCCAGAACTGGACACAGTACTCCAGGTGTGGCCTCAGCAGGGCAGAGTAGAGGGGCAGGAGAACCTCTCTCGACTTACTAGGCACAGCCCTTCTAACACACCCCAGAATGGTATTGCCCCTCCTGGCCACCAGAGCACATTGCTGGCTCATGATCAACCTCCCATCAACTAGGACCCCCAAATCCTTTTGCCCTTCACTGCCTTGCAACAGGTCAGTCCCCAACCTATCCTGATCCCTGGGGTTGTTCTTTCCCAGATGCAAGACTCTACACTTCCCCTTGTTGAATTTCATTACATTTCTTCTGAATCCTCTTATTTTCATATGCCCAGGGTTTTTATAGCTCCAATAGTGTTTCCACTTTAATAATTGACTTGTTTCTTTATCTTTTATGATTTTAAACATTAACATATTGTTTCATTTTTTAGAGACTCTTGTCTCTCCTAGGAATTTTACTTTCTTATAAGTTCCTTACTTAAAATTTCTAAATATTACTTTCAATTCTTAGTAATTCAGCAACAATTGGAAACAGAGTACTAGTTTGTGGACTGTCACTAAAACCAAAGCAGTCTTGAAAAACTTCAAGCTCTAAGAGGAGTAGATTTCCTGCAGCAGGGAGATCAGATGCTTATGTGACTTGCTGCCTGAGGATATTTGATCATGGTTTTGTAAAAGAGGCCCAAAAGACCTGTGTTTGATGGAGTAAGTAAAAGGTGGCAATGAAAGGAGTACTACACTTGCAAAGTGGAGTTTACATTAATAAACTCTATAAGACAAAGCCCCCGTGATCGTAAATTTGCTTCCCTCTGCAATCCTTCAAATTCCACAGAGAGAGGAAGGCACAGCAGAAGTGTGCATATCTCTTCTGACATCAGATTTGACTCTGTTCGTACCTATGTGTGCCCACTAAAACATGCCACACAATATGCCTGTTAAATAAAACTATTTAGCCTTTCCAAAATCGTACTTCACTGTATCAAGTACTTCACTGCATGGGTTTAAACTGCCAGAGGGAATATTTAGACTAGATGTCAAGAGGAAGTTCTTTACAGTGAGGGTGGTGAGGCACTGGAACAGGCTGCCCAGGGAGTTGTGGCTGCTCCCTCCCTGAAGGTGTACAAGGCCAGGTTGGATGAGGCCTTGAGTAACCTGTACTAGTGGGAGGTGTCCTTGCCTATGGCAGGGGGTTGGAACTAGATGATCCTTGAGGTTCCTTCCAACCTTACCATTCTGTGATTCTATGATCAAGCATCCACATTACAGTTGTGCTGGTTTGAGGCTAATTGGAATATTTTAATAGAGAAAATTGTATTATAGGCTGTGAAAAGGAAACAATGGTGATGTCTACTTCACTCATAGGCTTGCTGAGATGTTTAAGAATAAGTACTCAAAATATAGATAAGTCAGAGTCTCTGTGGCACAGCGTCTCGGTCTAGCAGCTTCTGGCTTTCTCCTATCTGCTGAGTAACCTCACTAACCACTTTCCTTCTAACCCCCCTGGCCAATCCTCCAAACTCACCTTGTGCATA
>WBNM01009651.1:0-17029 GCA_013399055.1 Ramphastos sulfuratus | reverse complement strand
AATAGTGGTCAGGGTGACAAGAGCTCTGAACACCAAAATCAATGAACATTGATTTGGAAAATCATCTCTTGCATCAATTAATTACTCTTCTCCATTAAAATGTCACTTGCTTTTTTCTTGGGTTTCATCTCTCTCTTATTATGTTGTTTTTAATTACATAATTATTTTTAATTAGTATTGTGGTTATTATTACATTTTATTTCAATGATTAAACTGTGAGGGAAGTGAGCGAGCAGCCGCGTGGTGCTTAGCTGCTGTTTAAGGTTGAAACACAACCAAACTGTTTAGCTGCAGAAGAGTATTTCCTCCATCTTTTTCTGACTGCTTGTATTAAGACAAGCCCTTAGGCAGGGTCACACTCTGACAAGATAACTATGAGCAGCAGCAAGGAAAATTAGTGCCTTTCACCATAAAAAAGGTTAAAAGAGAATAAAAAATGCAAACGTTTTGTATTTAAATGCTCCGGTTTAACAACAAAACACCATTCTTGGTGAGAAAGAGGCTTGGCTGCAAGACTTCATGAAGTCAAGCATAAATTTAAAATAGCAGCTCAGAGACATATTCTTGGGTCTATCTCTATCAGGATATGTTACGAAATAAGGGTGCAGTCCCCCATTACACCCAAATCCACCTCTATATAGCACTTCTGTGTTTTTATGTTACCACTGCCCATAATAAGTCATTATTTACAGACCCTTCTGCATGCAAGTCAGTAGCTTTCTTTAATGTAAGCTATATTTTCTTAAAAACAGGTCACAGAGTTCAGCAGTTAAGTGGAGGGAAGGACATGATTAGGAATTAAATTGTACACATACAACAGGAACACAACTGAGCGTGAAATAAATGACAATGTCAACAAGCTCCTGACCTCTCCCAGACCTGCATGTCCTTGACATAACAGGTCTGGCCCTGCTGCCCTGCAGCACTGGCATGATAAAGCAGTCTGTGTGTTCACACCTGCCAATTCCTGTTTGTAAGCCAGGGCAAAGAAAACAGGCAGATCACTTACCAAAGCAGGGCTTTGTTGATGTTTAAATACTGAGAAGGGAAGCAGGCTAAGACTTACTGGTTCCCAGAATCACTGAAAGATTCACCCTGTACTGTGCACAAAGGGAAGATGGTCTACAAAACTAGGTCATGGGACTGGCTACTTGGAAAACAATTTATGGCTTTATCCACATAAAGAGATACTGCAAAAAACTTTTGGCCACTAACCTATGGCAATGTCCATGCAAGCTCCTACAGCCTCTGATAATACACTGGTAAACATTTCACTACTTACTGCTGGCCCATTATTATGGTGGGCTAACAGTGACACTTGGGGCTAATGATGACATGATGGGCTAATGATGGCATATTTGCTAAATGTTGCCAAGGACAATTCATCATGAGGAAAACACACATCTCATCCATCTCAGACCTGGGCTTTCGGCAGACTCATACCCTCTTCTTGAGAGTATCATCAGTGCACTCTCAGTGAAAACAAAATGAGGGAGCCCAAGATGGTCTTTATGGCTGCAGCACTATGAGACAAGTNCAGAATCCCCTCCCTTGCCCTGCTGCCCACACTGCTCTTGCTGCAGCCCAGCACTCGGTTGCTGTCTGGGCTGCACTCACACTGCAGGCTCATGTTGAGCTTTGCATCACCCCAGACCCCCAGGTCCTTTTTCTCAGGGCTGCTCTCAGCCATTCACCACCCGGCCTGGAGTTGTGCTTGGGATTGTGCCTACCCAGGTGCAGGACCTTACACTTGGCTTTGTTGAATGTCATGAGGTTGGCCTGGGCCGACCTCTCCAATCTGTCCAGGTCCCTCTGGATGGATCCCTGCCCTCTAGCAAGTTGCCTGTGCCACACAGCTTGGTGTCATAGCTGAAAATCTGATGATTTTCAGAAGTGTAGGGTTCAGCCCTGATCAAGGACAGAAGAACACGGAGGCTTTAGCTTCACTCTGGAGCTAGAGGTGCCCATTGGCATGTCCAACTTCAAACAAATACTTCCTCTGTGTACTGTAAAACCCTCCCAGAGCCAGCAGGTCTTTCAGCACTCCAAGGAAGGTTTGCTGCTTTGGTTGGCTCTTTATACAGTCCCTATAAAATAGCTCAGTGACCGGAGCAAGGTTCACATAGCGTAAGATTTGTTGGGAACCATGGCACTACCATGAGAGAGAAACAAGAGGTGAAAGATCTGATCTGAAGAGAATGTCAAAGCCTTTAAATAAAAAATAAAAATAAGTAAATTTAAAAACAAACAAAAAAATCTTTGGGCTATTTTATGGTCTGTATGAGATGGTTCAGATTCTTCAGGGGACATCCAAGTTGTCTCTTTTTCTCCAAGGAATCATTCACTGATGTTATGCTGATGGAAATTTTAAATACTCTGAAAGGCTTTCTGCCAATCACTACCATGGTAAACTGGGGGCGAATGACTTTAAAAGGCTTAAGCTCACTTACAGCAGCGTGTTGAGTATTGATGCAAATGGTGTAACTCCAATCCCTCCAGCTACACAGAGGCTAACCTCATAGTTTAGGGATTCCTCAAAGGGACTTCCAAAAGGTCCATCCACATACAGTCTGTAGAAAAAGCAAAAAGAAAACTTTTAGAGAAAGCTGCCAAAATCAGAGAGAAGAAAAATGAGGTGAGGTTGAAATCCTAGAAAGAATTTGTATGGATTTTCTCCTAGCCTTTGTATATTTAAAAATGTGAAAAACTTCTTTTTCCTGAAAAGCTTTATATGGACAGAAACCTGCACAGGCATTAAGAAAAAAATCTCTTGGCACATTCCATGTTTAGAGAAACTATATTTAAATCAAAGGAGTGAAGGTGAGTATATTACAACTGTCCTTTGTGTCAGGTATTAGAGGAAAAGCAAGCACTGCACTGGAAACAATAATAGAGGATTAAAAAAGAGTTTGGCCAGGTCTACCTAGGAGGTGCATCTCTTCAACATCAGAAACAGCTGACATGGACAATGGGTTAAAAAAATGTATTTTTCCTGGACTCACATAGTACTTTTCAAGAGCCTTCAGGGGGAATAAATAAAATGTGATGCATATCTGTCCTACAGTGTGCAAGAGGAACTAATCAACATCTGTTTACTCCTTCACTTCTCATCCAGACCCTTGGAAATGTGATTTATCCCAATCATAAAGGGCAGCTGAAGAGGTACAAAAGTCACTGAGCTGTAGCCTCATGCCTCTCATTATTACAACAGTTTTGTCCATCTGTCTTTAAAGATCTTTCAGAAAACCAAGACCGATTCCAACCATTTTGAATATTTCAGATACCACTGGAAGGTTACCTGCCTGTAACTTAAAAAAGGGGATTTAGGCATCTACAGAAGTTTGACCTCCAAATCTTTCTTACTCTGCTGAAAAGTCTGAACAAAGTCACCTATTGACAACTCAAAATTTATATGCTGTAAACACTCCACTAAGGCTCACATCGCCCTTATTCTACTTGTTGGAACACCAACTGCATATCTTCAGTAATAATATTCACCTTTAGAAACTACTATGAAGAGAGCCTGAACAGGGCCAAGANTGTGAGGAGAGGCTGAAGGACCTGGGGGTGTGCAGCCTGCAGAAGAGGAGGTTCAGGGCAGACCTCATTGCTCTCTGCAGCTACCTGAAGGGAGGTTGTAGCCAGCTGGGTTTGGTCTCTTCTGCCAGGCACTCAGGGACAGTACAAGGGGACACAGTCTCAAGCTGTGCCAGGGGAGGTCTAGGCTGGATGTTAGGAGGAAGTTCTTGACAGAGAGAGTGAATGGGCTGCCCAGGGAGGTGGTGGAGTTATTGTCCCTGGAGATGTTGAAGAGAAGCCTGGATGGGGCACTTAGTGCCATGGTCTGGTTGATTGGCTAGGGCTGGGTGCTAGGTCGGGCTGGGTGAGCTTGGAGGTCTCTTCTGCTTGATTCTATGATTCTATGATTCTGTGATTCTATGATTCTGTGATTCTGTGATTCTATGATTCTATGATTTAGCCAAGGTCCATTCTGTGTGTATGAGTGGTCCCTCACTGGACTAACACATTTTAGGTAACTGGTGAATATAGCAAAGTGTGGTGGGGCCTGCACAACATTCAACAGCTTAGGACTCAGATTTGCTCCCTAAAATCTGACTGAGATCAGCCTTTGGCCCAAGTTCACAAAACAGCTTTAATACATATGTTTTACGCCACACATATACCAACCTATTACACAACTAAACTACACAGAATTACATCTAATGAAGGGGTTTAAGCTTCTCCTTTATAACATCAGCCAGAGAATGAAAGGCAGTGAAGATATTTCATTTCCCAGACAAAGTCTTCGAACTCTCATCTGATTCTTTCCTTCCAAGGGCTGGATCTTACCCATAACTTCAGATGTCAGCCTGTTCTCCTTTCTTTTAGTTTCGTGGTTTGACCCTTGGCATCTTACTACTCAAGACAATATCCTGTCTGGATGTCTTTGGCCAATATAGTCCTTTCTAGCAAATTTCTTTCAGCCTTCTACTGCTAACATCCTTACACCTCATGGTAGAATCTTTCTTCTACAATGTCTTATGTAAACACAGATAAGAAGCTGCTTTCTGGTGGATCTGGAAGCAAACAGACTGATCCTTAGTTGTGCCCTGTATTATAAATGCCTTTCTTGGTTCTTGGTGTCCTGCCTGAAGATAAGTGTGAAGGCTACTGGGCCAGCCACAGTAATCATCAGAAAGTACTTGAAGTGCTGGCAGCAGATGTTTTTAAGTAACCAAAATCCAGCACTGATATTTATAACTAAACAATCTGCAACCAAAATGTTCTTCGTTTTATTCACAACTTTATATGTTGAAGTCACTACAGGATTCAACAAACATTCTCTTGAAGAATCTCAAGAGATTCTGATTTTCAGTATCAGGTGTGTTAGTTCCAGCATGAACTAGAAAAACAAATTCATAGAATCATAGAATCATAGAGTCATAGAATCAGCCAGGTTGGAAGAGACCTCCAAGCTCACCCAGCCCAACCTATCACCCAGCCCTAGCCAATCAACCAGATCATGGCACTAAGTGCCCCATTCAGGCTTTTCTTGAACACCTCCAGGGATGGCAACTCCGCCACCTCCCTGGGCACCCCATTCCAATGCCAATCACTCTCTCTGGCAAGAACTTCCTCCTAAGATTTAAATTAATTCCTTACTTAGCACAGATTAATTCTTTTGCACTACAGTGCCACAAAACAAACAAACAAACAAAACTAACAAAAACAAACAAACAAACAAAAATGGACATGTGCACAGAATATAAGCAGACCTTTAAGTATCTTCTCATTAAATGTTTCCTGTTCCATAATACTTTATAGTCCATTTGCTTAAAAATGGTTTGTTTCCCACTAATGGAATGGTACCAATGATGACGCAGAATGCAGCAGCAGCTGCTTTAAGAGGTCTTCTAAATGTTGCACTGTCATTTGAGGAGGTAAAGGAGCAACAGGAGAAACAGGAGAAATGCAGAGAGCAGGCCATTACTCTGAAATGAATCTGGTCCAGAGGACATTTTGGAGGACTCCACAAATGCTATGGGTCTCAGATGTGCCTCTCAACAGAGATCGTATTTTGGAATATCAGTGTGGGGCAAAAAAAAAAAGTAAACTTCTGAATAATGAAAATCAGCAACTGAAGTTCACTCTCATTCCTGGCACACCTCTTATACATATTACCCTGATCAGATTCTGCCTAGCTGGTAAAACCTGAATAGTTGCTTCTAAAGGTATGGAGGCAGTTAATCATAGGCCTGAGGGAAATTCCTTGCATTTTGCAGAAGCAGCACTAACTTTCAGCTGTACGTAGAGACTTAGGGCAAATATTTTGTGGGAAAAATACCAGCAAACAAAACAGAAGCAAACCAGCAAAGGAGATCTTTTCACAAATGACCACAGTGAACGTGACAAAGGTCATATACTATTGTCTATACTACCACTTAGCAGAACTGCATTTAAGACTATCTGAAGTATGGAAGTATTTCTGATTTGAGAAGGGATGAAGCAATTCCTGTAAACTGTCTGACTGCTGCTGAATGCCACTGACATGATTAGAAGTTGCAACATGCTAAACTAGATCTGGTCACCACAAAGCAGGCAAAGCAGGGTGCATCATTACATGCCAGAAAGTCAAGAAACAACCTTCAATTAAATATGTATGTTGATCAGATTGCTCTTGTTTGTGGCCCATTAGCCCCATCTGGCCTGCAAAACATTTCTCTCTGCCCACTATGTCAGCCTCTGAGGGAGTGAGGAGCAGTTGTTTGGACAGCAAATGCAGTCAGAGAAGCCAAAAGGCTCCTGCTGTGCCTGCATGTGGTCCAGCACAGGACGGCCAGAAGTCACTGCTTCCAAGTGTGAGGAAGAAAAATGGGGGAAAAGCTGGGGAAATATTGCTACTGCATGAACCCACTCCACAAGAGTGCCTGCAATGACTGGTTCCAAGGACAAAGTGATCTCCATGGCAGATTTTGCTCAACATTATAAACATGCAGTATGGAATCCCATTTTACTATGGGGATAATTTATAACTAAAGGGAATGTGGCACTGATGCCCTGGTTATTTAGGAATTGATCCTTCTTTTATTCAAGCCAATGAAAGAAAGAAACCTCCTGATGCTGTGCCAAACAGCACAGCGATGAACAGAGCAGTGACTCAGAGACTTGTGTAGAAACTACTGAGTTTTTGCTTCCTGTCACCAGGTTCCTCTTTTCATTTGGCAGCCCTGAAAAGTTTTGTAGAAGAGCAGATCTTCATTGCTAAATGAAATTTCACAGCATTCAATAAAGAGACAGAGAAGCCAAGGGAGGTAAGATGACTTTTTGTTTCTTGAGTTGTGCCCCAAGTACATCACACCACCATGGTATGATCTCCTGTCGGCCCCACTGTGGCAGGGCACACCCGAATCCCTGCCCAACTGGAAGTTTGAATGGGGCACCAAACTGTTTTGCTCCTTCCCACCTCTGGCTCCAGGGGTTTGGAATGTGGAAAGAAGTAGGCGCAAAGTTCCTTGCCCCACCCCCACAGGCTTGAACAGGGAAGAGCAAATCGCCCCAGCATATAGATATGGCAACTGGACACAATGTCTAGGGGGACTTTGACTGGGACTTTGACTTGAACCTTGAGCCAGACCTGGAGCTGGACCTGGAGTCAGACCTTGAGGGGCACCTGGAAGCAGGGTGAGGAGAAAGTGCAGTCCCTGCTTTTGGACTGCTGCATCCTAAACTGCCTGCTGCAGGGAGCTGCCTCTGCTGCAAAGCACCACCATTGGTGGGCACACTGCCGAGCAGCCTGGCTTGGCCCTGTGCTGCCCCACGCTCTGTGCCTGTGGCAGCTGTGTCTGCAGTCACTTTGGACTCTGGCAGGTTTACTCACATTGGATCCTGTGCTGTGTTGATCCACTGCTGGATTACAATTTGTAGTTCCAGACACTGCTGCAAAGGAACCAAGGGACCAGCTCCAAATTCCTATTCCACTGCCGTGAGTAGCACAGACGTTCCCTAGGGCTCCAGGATGCCTTTTATTTGTAAATGCAGCAAAGCTGTTTTGTGGCAAGCCTTTTCCAACTTTCTGATTTTCCTGCATTACTAAATTCCCTATAAGCATCCTTGTGAAGATCTTCCTGAACAAATTTTGAACCCAATTTAACTAATTTGTATAGAGTTTGTGGGTGGGGCTTTTTGGAGATAAAATAACTACATCTTTTATAATTCCTGCCTCGTTAATTCCCACAACCAATTCACCCACCCCAGCTTTAATTTCATTACCATGAAGGAAGGGAATGTCATTTTACTACAGGTTTTGAAATTTCCCCCTCCAGGCTTCAAATAATGAACCATTCTTTTCATTTGTGCTCATCTCCACTCTTAGAAGAGCTCTCAGTTATTCTGCCGTGATTTCTTAGCTCACAAACAGAAAACAAAAGCTCCTCAAAAGAGAGTATGTCAGAAAAAATAGTATAGCAGATTATTAAAAAGCATCTTAGAGATATCTGGTGAATGTATCTTCTATTTAAAGCACACTTACATTCTGCAGTACAGCAGCACAGAAATACCAAAGAAGCTTGTTTCAGTGCTGGGCAATTCAACTGCACCGACAGGAGGCTGTCCCCAAGCCAAGGGATCCTGTCTCAGGGATACAGGCATTTGTACTGCATTTGATATCCAAGTTACCTTCCCAAGGAACTGCATAGTGATGTATGGAGACCTCTCCTTATACCTCTCAGACCAGGACCTCAGTGTCATTCTTTTCTCCAGAGTGTAGGTATCCTTAGTAAAGTTTAATACTTACATTGTACTTCACTACCCAACTCTAATGCTGATACTGCTTTTTTTTTTTTTCTTTTTTTTTTCCCTTTTTTTCCACCAGGCTCTTTAGGAGCTACTGTGAGACGTTACTTAGGGTATTAGTGGAATAATAGATGCACAGGGGAGTTAATTCCAGAGCTTGTAGGAAGGGTGGTAAGACACTGGCACAGGTTGCCCAGGGAGGTTGTGGAGCACAGTGGATTCTGTGCTCCACAACCACCCTGGAGGTGTTCAAGACCAGGTTGGACGAGGCTTTGAGTGACCTGTACTAGTGGGAGGTGTCCCTGTCTATGGCAGGGAGTTGGAACTAGATGATCTTTGAGGTCACTTCCAACCTTATCATTCTATAATTCTATGAAATTCTAATTCTAATTGTTTGGCATTTGCAAGCCGAACAAAATGCAAATACAAAGAACTTCACAGAACACAGAAAGTGAAGTCCCAGTGGCTGAGTTCTGTGTCAAAACTCTCATCATCATCAAAAGAGTCAGAACTTTGTCCAGCAGTATAAGATTCCATGTCCTAGAAGTAGTATTTGGTTTGTCACTAAGACCCAGGTACAAGTATCTTTGTGTGAGCACACCCAGTGAGCCCTTCATACAGTCACAAGAGATGCAGTCAATATAGTTGAGCCTAGAGATTCAGGATGTGATGTGTTGCTGACTGTACTGACTCAATTTAAAACGACCTTAGAGACTGATGCCCCTCTGCAATGGCAGCTGAAGGCCAAGTAGAAATGAAGTGGCACTGGGCACCTAGACTGAGGCACTTGAATTTGGTTCCACTTAGCCACAGAGATAACAAGTTACACAGGCTCAGCTTGTGCCTGCCTTGTGCAAGGCCTGTGTTCTGCCCTAAAAAGGGTAAAGCAAGCCTATGGCTTCACCTAATATGGTCAGGCTTGGCTAACTGCCATCTGATTGGCTATTCTATGTCCAAAGGCACATTAGTCTCAGGATGTATGGATAAAAGGAGATGAGAAGGTAGCACAATGCGCTCTGCCATTGTATCTGCTCTCTGCTGTTGTATTCATGCTGCCTTATGTCCTAACTGCCTGGAAACTGCCTGCCAAGAGTTTACCAGGATCAGGCTCTAAATGCCTCCACGCGATCAGCCTGCACAGCCAGCATGACACTGTGCTGAGACTGCACATCACAAGACATCCTGCCTGCACCTGAAAGCCTCCTGCCAAGATGGGAAGTCCTGGAGATACACAGAGCATCCAGAGGAGATCAGGACCAGGTCAGAGATTGACTGTCTCCTTTCACCAGCATCCTAGGAAGAATCAGAAGCCTCAGCGGCTGACAAGACAGTAACAGAATTCCCTGACAGTGCTTGGGTACTGTCTGAAGCTGTAACCAGCCCTGCCAGTCAGGAGATACTTTGTGAGCAAATCCTTAAAGCCTCTTGTAATTCACCATTGCCTTCTGCCATGAGCAGAAAGGAGCTCCCTGAGTCCATCTAGTGGGGAAGCGGAGTACTGACCACAAGCGGTACACTGCAAAGCCTTCTCTGCCAGTTCAATCAAGTTCAATTAATGTTATATATCATCATTAGTTATTTCTAGAGCCTGTTATTACTTGTATATAAAGTTTCCATGATTGATGCAAAGAACTGATTGTTATTAAAATTAGTGATCAGGGTGAGGAGAGTTCTGAATATTGAATATTAATAAGCAATATTAATTTTTGAAAATATCATCTCACATTAATTAATTACTCCTCCACTACAACTGCAAGAGGTTTTGAATAAAGTTCTTCAAAATGACAATAAAATCAAGTAAACAACCCTTCTCCCATCTTCATTTTTCTCTTTCACTTGTCTAACCAATGGCACAGGTAAGTACTGCCCCTTCATGGATATAGAACTCCAAGGTACTGCCTGATGGCTGAAACAGCCTCCTCATGCTCTTCTGCTGCTGTAATTCATGTACCAGAAAGATGTTGCCACCTCCCTCTGATAACCCACAGCACCAGCCTCCACCTCCACGTGATAAATATTCAAACAAGTGCCTTCATGTTCCTCCCACACCGCCCTTCATGCATAGGAGGAAAACTCTGTAAACATCTGCAGCTATTTAATTACTTCAAATTTCATTCCTCTAATATCTGAAAAACCCAGAAGACCAGAAGCTGACAGCAGTTATGGTGACAACACACTTGCTGCATGTAGCTCAGTCATGCTCTGGCCCAGTATTGTCACACTGTTTCTCTGACATTTGCTGTCTTATTGTGTCCATCTGTTGTCTCCTGCTTTTCTAGCTGAAGTTGGTTTGATTAGGAGGATCTCTCTGCTGTGTGACTCTGTGTATCAGGATGTCTTCCTGATGCACAACTGTTTCTTCGGGCCACTAAGTAAACACAGATAAGTGAAGAATTACTGGAAATCCTTCAGTTCTGAAGTTTACATCTTTCATGTAGCAAGCCTGCAGAAAGCAAAACTGATTGCAGCAGCGTTCCAGACCACTTTGCAGTCCAAGGTTCAATTCGCATTTTCCAGAAAAATTTATCTGAAACAACTTATTTTATTTTTCAAAGAAGCTGTTCTTACTGCTGAGAAAATACTTTCAAATGTTTTCTGTAGTAAAAATCATGGCAGCTCCTTTTGGAGTCAACACAGGATACTGTGTACAGTTCTGAAGCTCCTAGCACAGGAAGGACATGGAAGTGTTGCAGCAGGTCCAGAGGAGGCCACCAAGATGCTCAGAGGGATGCAGCAGCTCTGCTATGAGGACAGGCTGAGAGAGTTGGGGCTCTGCAGCCTGGAGAAGAGAAGGCTTCCAGGAGGCCTTAGAGTAGCCTTCCAGTATCTGAAGGGGGCTACAGGGAGGCTGGGGAGGGACTATTGCCGAGGTCTTGCAATGACAGGACAAGGGGCAATGGGTTTGAACTGGCAGAGGGGAGATTGAAAGTAGATGTTAGGAGGAAGTTCTTTGCAGTGAGGGTGGTGAGACACTGGCACAGGTTGCCCAGGGAGGTTGTGGTTGCTTCCTCCCTTGAGGTGTTTAAGGCCAGGTTGGACGAGGCCTTGAGTGACCTGTACTAGTGGGAGGTGTCCCTGCCTATGGCAGGGAGTTGGAACTAGATGATCTTTGAGATCCCTTTCAACCCTACCATTCTATGATTGTATGATTACCTAATCTTCAATTAGTAAGTGTAACCTCCAATGGTGCTTTTTCCAGAAGGCTCATGATTATTGACAGCCTCTTACAGATGGAGAGCCACCACTGAACAAAACACATCACTCTTGCTTCGTACAGATTTCTGAAACTACAGTGGCTTTTAGGATGTAAAAGTATAACAAAGCTGACATCTAGCATGTGAGATCAGAGTATGCTCCTGGCACTGTAAAGGATGATGTTTTCATCAAGCAAACCAGCAGCCCCTTAGACAAACAGCCTGCAAAACCCAGTGGATCAAATTAACTTTACAGACTGTTTTGCTCAAAATTATTCTGATNAAGAGAGATGTTGAGGTGCTGGAAGGTGTCCAGGGAAGGGCAGCAAGGCTGGTGAGGGGCCTGGAGCAGAACCCTGTGAGGAGAGGCTGAGGGAGCTGGGGGTGTGCAGCCTGCAGAAGAGGAGGCTCAGGGCAGACCTCATTGCTCTCTGCAGCTACCTGAAGGGAGGTTGTAGCCAGGTGGTTGGGCTCTTCTGCCAGGCATCCAGCAACAGAACAAGGGGGCATAGTCTCAAGCTGTGCCAGGGGAGGTTTAGGCTGGATGTTAGGAGGAAGCTCTTGAGAGAGAGAGTGATTGGCATTGGAATGGGCTGCCCAGGGAGGTGGTGGAGTCGCCATCTCTGGAGGTGTTCAAGCAAAGCCTGCATGGGGCACTTAGTGCCATGGTCTGGTTGATTGGTTAGGGCTGGGTGCTAGGTTGGGCTGGGTGAGCTTGGAGGTCTCTCTAACCTGGGTGATTCTATGATTTTGTGATTCTAAATCACTGGTCCTTCAGCTTATTACACACTCAGGGCACCAGTGAAGACCAATGAAGAACTTCCATTTCCAGAACAACCTTTGCAAGGAAAATATGCTGAAAGCATGATGACAAGGGTAAGAAAGTGGAAAAGTAGAGCAGGAATCTGCATTTTCATGGGTCAGGCTCCTTCTGTAAACCCTAAACTGAGATCCAAGTTTTTCTAAGGCACAGAGCAGGTTCAAGGAGAAGATTCCACTGGAGTAGGCTGGAACACTACAGCAGCAAAAGCCGCACAACTACCTATAGGAACTTCTTCTAACAGAGGAATGAGAAGGATGGTAGAGGAGGAGAAAAGATCATCACTGAAAACAGTGCTTGCAGAACTGAGTAATGCCCTTGTGAGCATGGCTCTTCCCTGTTCAGAACTCCTAGAGGAACTGCAATGTAGTGTCTCAGAAGTTAATTTTCCTCAGAACTTAATAAAAATATCCAAATAATGTCCAAAGTGTTTATGAAGAGCCCATATTCCTCATTACTGACTATCACAGGAGAAAAGACACTATTTAGACCATTCACTTACCTCATTATAAAGGTCTGTAAAACCACAAGCAGTACAATCAAGTATAATTATGTGTTCATGTAACTTTGTTCCCTGAAAGTATACATACTTTCTGCACCAATATTCCTAATTAATGTCACAATACTTCTTCTCCATGGTAGCCTTTTTTGTTGTCATTTTCTAAGGAAATATGTCCAAAATATGTTCCTTTCATTAAATATCACATATGACTGAATTTTATAACGAGGAACCCAACCATCCACTGATTTCCTTACCAGTCATTTATTTTGTGAAGCATCTTGCTGCTCTGTAAATGTGTATCCTACTGTTTTTGTCTTAGCTAATAAAGCAAAATAAAGAATACGTGTAATGACTGCATCACCTATGGTGACTCTTTATTTGAAAACTGAGTTTGTTATAGCATTAGGTAACTTTTTATTTGAAAACTGATTTGTTACATCATTAACTGGTGAGACACTGGAGACCAGCAACAAAAATTAGGTTGACTGTGTTGGGCATTTTCCACAACTGTTTCATTTGCATTGTAGTTACCTACGTATCTCCTGCAAAGAGTGTTTCTGCTTTAGATCATTTCACTTTCACGTTTGACCTTTGGTCTCTTCCAATATCTTCTTAGAATCATAAAATGTTAAGGTTGGAAGGGACTTCAAACATCATCCAGTTCAAACACCCTGCCATAGGCAGGGACACCTCCCACTAGTACAGGTCACTCAAGGCCTCCTCCAACCTGGCCTTCAACACCTCCAGGGAGGGAGCAGCCACAACCTCCCTGGGCAACCTGTGCCAGTGTCTCACCACCCTCACTGCAAACAACTTTCTCCTAACATCCACTTTCAATCTCCCCTCTGCCAGTTCAAACCCATTGCCTCTTGTCCTGTCATTGCAAGACCTTGTCAATAGTCTCTCCTCAGCCCTCCTGTAGGCCCCTTCAGATACTGGAAGGCTACTAGAAGGTCTCCTGGAAGCCTTCTCTTCTGCAGGCTGCAGAGCCCCAACTCTCTCAGCCTGTCCTCAGAGCAGAGCTGCTGCAGCCCTCTGAGCATTTTCATGGCTTCCTCTGGACCCACTCCAACACTTCCATGCCCTTCCTGTGCTGGGAGCTTCAGAACTGTACACAGTATCCAAGCTTCAGAGCCTCAACTGGAAGGCTCCATTCCACAAGATCATGAACACTTGATTTAACAGGTCTAATATCCTCATACACCCAGGCAAAAGGCTGTTAAAAAAGTGCTAGGTATGATGCTAACATTTCACCCATCCTGTCACTGTTTCTTCTATGATAATGATAATTTCTCCCCTGGTGAACTGACATTTCTGCCTATTCCACCTCATCTTCCTTTTCTTCCACCCACCTCCTGAAATTTGTCCCATCATTCAGAAATTTGATTCCATCTGCTCTGAAATATAGCATCCTCCCTGGTCTAAGATCATCTGAGGATTTAATTAGCTTGATGTTTACATCTCCCTCCTTGTCATTCATTATTTGATGTATTGAAAAGAACAAGTCCCAAGATGAATTGCAGTGTACTTGATGCCTCACTTCCTTTCGCTCCAGAGCTACTTGCTGCTTGCCACCTGTCAGCATTCGCTTTTTCTCTTTTTTAATACACTGTGCTGTGTTCTCATTTAAAATCACAGAATCAGGTTGGAAGAGACCTCCAAGCTCATCCAGTCCAACCTATCACCCAGCCCTACCCAATCAACCAGACCATTAAACTATTCTTTGCTCCATTCTCTATAGAAAACAAAAAAAAAAAAATAAATCCAATTCCAGGACAAAACCAATGTCAAAAATGCCACTGAATTTTACAGTATCAGGATTTAGTCCTGCAGGACTGAAAGGTATAATATCAAGCAGTGATCCAACATAAAAGTGTATAAATATACATCAAGTCTACTTTTTACTATTTCTCCTGCTGTGGTACTTTTATTTGCAAGTAAATACACAGAGAGCAGGGCAGTACACAAAGGATGAAATCCCAGTACTCAAAGTTCTTCCTATCTACCAAATCTCATCTTTTAAGAGCTCACTTTGTGTCCATCAGCTGTGATCAGCTTAGGTGTTCCACATAACATTTACTTTCTTTCTGTTTAAGAGTTCCCTTAACAAAAACTAATTTAAACAAATCACAGAATCATAGAATGGTAAGGTTGGAAGGAACCTCAAAGATCACCTACTTCCAACCCCCTGTCATAGTCAGGGACACCTACCATTAGTACAGGTCGCTCAAGGCCTTGTCCCACCTGGCCTTGAACACCTCCAGGGAGGTTGAGGAGCACAGAAGCANCTTGGCCTTGTTGAATGTCATGAGGTTGGCCTGGACACACCTCTGCAGACTGTCCAGGTCCCTCTGGATGGATCCCTGCCCTGTAGCAATAAATCTGTGCCACAAAGCTTGGTGCCATCTGCACACTTGCTGAGGGTACACAGTATAAATTGACTGTACAGCAAAACTTGACTGACAGGTGAATCCTTTCTGATTGTTCATTACTGAGACTCAGAAAATTGTGTTTGTTTTTCTTAATGGTTGTATTCATCAAACATTTACCAAAACACCATTTTTTTTCCTAATGTTTTTACTGCTATAGATATTGTGGAAGTCCCCCAAGGTCCCTAATCAAAAAGTACTTCCCTCTTTGGGGTAGGAGCTTTACAGTGAACACAAAGATGAAGGATGGAAGCAGCTGCTTAGGTGCTGGATTTGGATCCAACTCATTCTCTGCCATACCTTCCTTAGGAGAATTTGTGCAAACCAGTTTGACATTGTGTGACAAACATTTATGGTCATATTTTCCAGTTAAAGAAGATCATTGCAACAAGGACTTCATTAGAAGTCTGAGGTCCATGGATATATCTATAATGGTGGTCACAAAGCCATAGATAGTGGGAGGTGTCCCTGCCTGTGACAGGGGGTTGGAACTAGATGATATTTGAGGTCTCTTCCAACCTTACCATTCTATGATTCTATATATCATATAGTCCTTATAGCCAGTCCTTAATGAGTAAGTAAGAGAAAAGGACAACAGTAGACAAAGGAGTGTTTCTAGAGGTTAACTATTTTATGGTTTCCATCTGTCCATCTGATGGCTTTTATCTTCAGCCCTGATTGACACAGTTTAAAACAGGGGTAAGTGATAGCTTCATATCTTACTTGAGAAGTCTTGCCAAGACAAACAAGGGAAAGAAAGGGTAAAGGTCAGTGTGGACTAAGGCACCAGCCCTATTATTCCCTTGCTAATCCTCTTTCATCATTTGGTTAACCTTACATGATGGTGTTAAAACCCTTTGAGTATTTTACCACCAGTGACCCAATCCTAATAAAATGATACATGATTTAGAAGCACTTGTGGTTACTTTTTCTTCTGTGAAAAAGTTTGATGGTTCAATGTCCCTTGAACTTTCATCCTTCAAGGGACCTGCAGTGCAGAGAAAAACAGACCCCAAACTCAGCAGAATTGAGGCTTCGTTTTTGTTATTAATGGATGCTAAATATTTCAGTCATGCCTCTTCTTGAAAATCCATAGGAAGGATGAAACAGGGGAACAAGCCAAATTTAATTGGCTTTTAATTGCCAAAGCATTTTCATAGGGTGTAGATCCTATTCACTGGTGCCAGAACCTGAGTGCAGGGCCAAATAATTAACAAAGTTAATTCAGTGAAGAGGGTCTCCATTTGGGCATGTATAGCTAGCATAGCCAATGTAGATTTAAATGAATTTCTTAAGCTTCCAGTGATGCTCTTTCGAGTTGCTTGCAACAGTCCCTTAAAATGGATTCCTTAATTGTAATGCAAATCACCAAGAAAAAGAAAAGTTAACCATCAACTAGTTTCTGTCATCTAATAACGTGAAGGCAAAATACATAGACAGATAGACAAGAATGCATTCAAACAGCAAAGCACTGCTTTGGTGTTTGAATGTATTTTTTTTCTCACTGCTTTGGGGCAGTGAAACCTAAGAGTTCCCTTGCTCATAAGTGCTGCCTGTGCTGGCTCTGATAGAGGGAAACAGGGGCTGAGCCCCAGGGGACAGCACTTCTGCTGCACTTAAAGCTGGGAATTACATGCTCAAGTGCATGCTAATGGCATCGTGGGTGAAAGAAAAGCCTTGGAGATGCCAAATCCGCAGCCTGCTTTCTCCTGGGGACACAGCATTGGCAAATAAATTAGCGAGAGATTCTTTAAACACTCCTCCCAAACAAAATGATCAGAGGGTTGCAGCA
>WBNM01009645.1:0-11177 GCA_013399055.1 Ramphastos sulfuratus | reverse complement strand
CTGACCCAGGTGCAGGACCTTGAGCATGGCTTTGTTGAATCTCCTGAGGTTGGCATGGGCTCACCTCTCCAGCGTGTGGGGGGTTCCTCTAGATGGCATCCCTTCCATCCAGTGTGTTAGCTGGACCACGCAGGAGTCAAGCTGGGGTAAAGACTGCAGCATTAAGCAAGGCCATGCCGATGTGTCTGTACTGCGGATGCCTGAGAAGCCAGGTGGCATTGTAAGAAGAATCTGTGCTGAACACAAGCCACATGCCTTTGTCCCAGCAACTTCAATAGGGCTTTGTCCAGCATAACTGAGCATGGAGGTAACTCTGGCCTCTGAGTACAAATGAAATGTATTTGGCTCTCCCACTATTTTACAAGGAGATAACAGAACAAAGGATTGCTGCAATTTGAGGGCACGAACCCTCATTTTCTCTCCAGTCCACCTCAATAGAAAAATACTTTGTATTGGCCTGTGATCTTCCCTTCTGCAAGTCAAAGCCCTTTGAGTTCCCACTGCAACTAATGGCAGTTTACCTGCAATTTTTCAGCTGCATTCAATACTCCAAATTTGCCACTGCGTTGTAATGAAAAGCAGCCTACCAACATGGAGATCCTTCCAAAGAAGCCTGGCTATTAGAAGATGAGAGCCAGACACCTGTGGTAATCCTCCTGCATGGCTGTTTTACTTCATGCTTCACCACAGGAGCACAATAAGGCAGTGGAGACCACTGTCAAGTGTTTACAGGATGTGGCTTTATGACAAAAAGAATTGTCAAGCAGTGACTGTATCATAACTTTAGCAGAAGATAGTGTTTTCTCTGGGGTTTTTTGTCCTCAGGCAGCTGGCAGTCTTAATTGCTCAAAAAGAAAAAGAAACTAATTCCTTTTCTTCTTTTGGTGTTTTGGGAGGTAAATTATTCAGTGTTTTAACTCCCTGCTTCCCTACCTCATTTCCCCTTATCATAGTGGATGGAATTTCCTCTGAGCTGCCTTGCTGTAGACATCAAGTAGAAAAAGTGGAAAGCAGCTCTGCAGAGAAGGACCTGAGAGTCCTGGTGGACAACACCATGAGCCAGCAATGTGCCCTTGTGGCCATGAAGGCAAATGGTCTCTTGGGGTACATTAAGGTGAGTATGGGCAGCAGGTCAAGGAATGTTCTCCCCATCTGCTCTGCCCTGGTGAGGCTACGCTTGGTGTATTGTGTCCAGTTCTCTGGGCTTTCCAGTTCAAGAGAGACAGCGAACTACTAGAGAGCCATAGAGAGAGAGAGGGTGACTGAACTGGAGCACCTCTGTTACAAGAGGCTGAGAGACCTGTACTATTCTCTGACCTGGGGCCCTTTAGCCTGGAAAAGAGAAGACACAGGGGGATCTTACAAATTCTGATCAATATATAAAGGGTGGAGGTCAAGGTGGTGGGGCTGGACTTTTCTCAGTGGTGCTCAGTGACAGGACAAGGGAAAGACAGGTTTCACTTGAACATGAGGAAGAATATTCTTTTGCTGTGATGGTACAGTGCACTGGACTAGGCTGCCCAGAGAGGTTCTGGAGTTTTGTTCTCTGCAGACTTTCAAACCCTGCCTGGATATGATCTTATGCAACCTGCTCTAGGTGAACTTGCTCTAGCAGGGGGGTTTGACTAGATGATCTCCAGAGACCCCTTTCAACCCCTACTATTCTGTGATTGCATAAGTAGATCTACTGCATGCCTCTTGTTTTGCATTGATTTAATGTGAATATATTTTAACCTCTATTCAGCATCTGGTACTGTAAACCATTTTCTCAGGTAGGCACAGAACACTGATCAGTGTGATCAGTGTTCATCAAGTGATGCTGAGAATCCATATTCATTGAAATCCCACCTGCTTTTTACTTTGCTATACTCTTTTTTTTTTTTCTCCTGGCAAAAGTAGAGTACTTAAAGATGAATTGGATTACACTGCCAAAAAGTCATAAAGCCTTTCAGAATGTAAAAGCTCAGGGTGGTTACATATGTTGACTTAACCAAATTAAAAATAACCTAACCCGCTCCTTCCTCTCTGCTTGCCACCTGCCAGCACACTGCAGTTCCCTGTGTAGAGGTGTCACAGGTTAGAGATGCTGCAGATGTCTTTGTAGGTTTGACTTAGAATCATAGAATTGTTTCACTTGGAAAAGACCTCCAAGATCATAGTGCAACTGTCAACCTAAGGCCACCATGGCCATTAAACTATGTCCCAGAGTACCATGTCCACACATTTCTTCAACACCTTCAGAGATGGTGACTCCACCACCTCCCACCTTCCTAGGCAGCCTGTTCCAATGCCTGACCAGTCTTGAAGGACATAAATTTTTCCTGATCTCCAACCTGAACCTCCCCTGGCACAATTTCAGGCCATTTCCTTTCATTCTACTACCTGATACCAGGGAGAAGAGACCAACCCCCACCTCACTCCATCCTTCCTTCAGGGAACTGTAGAGAGCAATGAGGCTCCTCTCTGGACATGCTCCAGCAACTCAATGTCTTTTCAATGTCACAGTGTAGGAAATCTTTATATTAAATCCAGACAACTGAAGGAAAGAGCCTCCTAATTGAATTAATGATTTTGTTATAGTCTCTATTTATTTCATGTGTTAAGTTTTAGCCAGCATGCAGAAGAGACCAGTAATAGATGGTCCTAAGGGGAAGGTGGCCAAGCAAATGCTGCAGTGAAGTTGCAGGTTGTATCATCACCTGGGACATTGCTGTTCAGTGTTCTAAGAGGTAAATGTACTGTATCTCCCAGTTACCATACAGGATATTGCTCTCAAGTGAATCATAGAATGGTTTGGGTTGGAAGAGATTTTAAATATCATCTACTTCCTACCTTCTTGCCCTGGGCAGGGACTCTTTCCGCTAGACCAGCTTGCTCAAAGCACAGTTCAGCCTGGCCTTGAAAGCCTCCATGAAGGGTGGATACACAATCTCCCTAGGCAACCTGTTCCAGTGTATCACCACCCTCACTAGAAAGAATCTCTTCCTAATCTCTAGTCTCAATCTCCCTCTTCCAGCTCAAAGCCATTGCCCCTCATCCTTATAAAAAGTCCGCCTCTTGTAGGCTTCCTTCAGGTACTTGAAGACCCCTCTACAGTCTGCCTGGAGCCTTCTCTTCTCTAGGCTGAAGAACCCCAACTCTTTCAACCTGTTCCCACAGAGGAGGTGCTCCAGGCCTCTGATCATCTTTGTGGCCTCAGAAATGCACCAGAACTGGACAGAGTGCTCCAGGTAGGTCTCACCAGAGCAGAGCGGAGTGGGCAGAATCACCTCCTTCATCCTGCTGGTCACACTGCTTTTGATGCAGCCCAGGATACAGTTAGCCTTGATGTTTGTTTAATCTTCATGTTTGAAGATTTAAAGGCATTTTCTGGGAAACTGGATGTCCATACAATTATCAAAGACCAAAAAAATTTTTAGTTTTTTTTTTTTAACATAAATCCAGGGGATTTAATTGAATTCTCCTGCTATTATGTTCCACCAGTTCCACATCTATACAGTGAGTGTGATTTCTGTCTTAGTTTACTCTCTTTAAGGAGCTCAGTTACCCTGCAGTCAGTGAATATATTGTGTTTGGTAATGTTTGGAAATTTGCTTTTTGTTCCCATTAAGTCATAAAAATCTCAAACTGAGAAGCAAATTTATTGGAGAGCTTCTCATCCTGTTAAAAGAACTGAAAAATGAGGAATGGTAAGGAAAACCAGCAGTGCAGGTTGGTGAAATTCAAGCTTTTTGTAGTTTATGCTGTATGGCTCCAAAAACATTGTTTTGCTGTAGAGGTGAGCTTGCCAGCTGGACACTGTTTTTAGAAGGTTGACTTGCAACCCCACTTGGTTGTGCCCGCCATGCTCAGTATTTGTGAGGCTGCACTTTGAATACTGGCTTCAGTTTTGGGGCCCTCACTACAAGGATGTTGGGGTGCTGGAGTGTGTCCAGAGAAGGGCAGCAAAGCTAGTGAAGAGTCTGGAGAAGAGGTCTGGTGAGGAGCAGCTGAGGGAACTGGGGCTGTTTAGTCTGGAGAAAAGGAGTCTGAAAGGAGACCTCATGGCTCTCTACAAATCCCTGAAAGGAGGTTGAAGCCAGTTGGTGGTCGATCTCTTTCCCTAGGTAATAAAATGAGAGGCCTGAGATTGTGCCGGGGGAGGTTTAGGGCGGAGATTAGGAAAAAATTGTTTCCTACAAGAGTTGTCAGGCATTGTAAAAGGCTGCCCAGGGAGATGGTGGAGTCACCATCCCTGGAGATGTTCAAGAAATGTGTGGACGTGGCACATTGGGATGTGGTTCAATGGCTGTGGTGCTGTCAGGCTGACAATTGGACTCTGTGATCTTATCAGTCTTTTCCAACCAAAACAATTCTATGAGTTTATAAGATCACATAGGTGCCTTAGCACCTGTATACTTGCTGCATTTTCTGGAATGATCCCAAGGACACCTTTAGGAATATAATCCATGATGTTAAAGAGCCTTCGTAAATTGAAACAAACCCCTTCATAAATACTGCAGACTGTTAGTTGAAGCCTACAGCAATGTAAGGCTGATTTAGGAGCATTGTGCTACCCCAGTGCTCATTTCAGCCTGCTAAAGTGTTTCATTGGCTTGTATCTTTTCATACTGTGGTCTCATGAGTGATTTTTATGTTACTTAATAATTGTCATAGGTGATTAGAGGGTTGGAAGGCTCTCAGCGTGACTTGCACAAGCTGGATTAGTAGGCAAGACCTAATGCATGAGAGTGCTGGTTGACACCATGAGTGGTGGGTTCACTGTTGGGACCCTCAGTAAAAGAAGGACAATAAGGTGTTAGAGTATGCCCAGAGAAGGGCAACATAACTGGTGAGGGGCCTGGAGAACAGCTTGTATGAGGAGCTGCTGAGACACCTGGAGTTGTTTAGGCTGGAGAGAGGAAAGCTGAAGGGACAACTTCTGTCTCTCTACAGTTGCCTGTAAGGAGGTTGGGGCCAGGTGGAGGTTGGTCTCTTCTCCCTAGCAGCAAGGGATAGGATGAGAGGAAATGGCCTCAGGCTGTGCTAGGGGAGGGTTAGTTTGCTATGACTTCTAGATTGAAAAGGTTCTCAAAGACTGGAAGAAACTCCCCTTGGAGATGGTTGAAACCCCATCTCTGGAGGTGTTTCAAAGAGGCACAGATGTGGTGCTGAGAGATATGGTTTAGCACTCAATGTGATAGAGTTTGATAATGCTTGAACTTGATGATCTTAAAGGTCTTTTCCAATCAAAAAAAATCTATGACACAAATGAGCTCAACAAATCACCAGCAAAACATTGCTCTTCTCTGTATAATTCCTGGAGTTACTCAGAGGGAAACAGAGGGAAGAAGGTGTGTGATTCTGAGCCAGCTGTGTTTTAGCCTGTAACTTCTACTCTCTCTCCTTTTTAGTCTGTGCTGTGGTGTTTCTAGAGCTACTGGAGAAAACCACATTAAAAGTGAATTGAAGCAGACAATGGAAATTTAATCTGAGAGGCAAAGATTCTCCTCTCATCCTTATTTTTATAGGACCTTTGCCAGATAAAGGCAGCCTTTCTCTTCTTTCTCAGCATTTTAGTTCAGTCAGATAGCTTCAGCGTGGGGTGACGCTCACAGGAAGAACACTAGACTGTAGACTCACACCTTGTTTGCAGTGGTTTTCTTGAATATCCTATGACATGGAGCTTCAAGCCACAGGTAGCTTTGCTAGGAAGATCTTTCTGCCTAGTGAGAATATTCTTGTATATGTAACGTGAGAGGTGCTAAAGGGTTGTGGCTGTTAAAATATGCTTTCTGTTGTACACACATGGAAGACAACATGATGGCAGCTCAAGTATGACCGTCAGGTATTTATAGTTTCAGGAGAAGCAGTACACAGCTCGTGTTTGAAATATGGAAGGAGATAGTTTATATAAAATCTGAAGAAGGTGCAGGGTACAAATCAGGCAAAAGATTCCCTTAGGGACTGCTTTGGGACATGAGCAAGCTTTGCACACCTTGGAAATTCTTATCTTTAATAGAAGCAGTGGCTTCTGTAAAAGGAACTGACAGGTATTTTACAGCATATAAAAGCAACAATGAAATAAAAGCAGCCCTTCATATCTCCCCATACTAATGGAGCCACCACACTCTCTTCAAAACCAAGGTGCAATGTGGATGACTGCTTCCACTGCACCTCAGCCACCAAGTGTTACAGCTCTTGACCTTTAAATGTTAGGAATAATAAAATAGATTGCTGACAAGATGTCAATTAATAAATAAATACCCCTCTGGAAAACCCAGAAGAGGAATGTTTTGAAATACTGCCACCTTCTGATAAGCTGGGGATGCAGAACTGAGGCAGGAGTTTTTATCAACAGTCGTAATTCACTTCTTGAGTTTGCAGTGCTGGACTCATGTTGCATCATCTGTTGTGCAAGGCTGGTTTTCATTTTCTGAGACACTACTTACATAGTAGTAGAGAGAGGTAAAGAAAATACAGCAGAATTTCTTACAAGTAACAGGACAGAGAGCAGCAAACCTGTCTGAAGTAAGGAAAATCAATTAGATGCCTATTATGTCAGTTTTAAGAATGACAAGCACAGAGTCTAGGGTTTCAGTTGTATGAGTGAAACAGATTTTAGAACTGATGTGTTGATATGACCCGCAGGATGAACTTGGTCAGAGGAGAGATATATGTACTTTGAACCATAGAACCATTTTGCTTGGAAAAGACCTTTAAGATCAGAGAGTCCAACCATTCTCTGTCTCTACTAAGCCTGGTGCTAATTCATGGCCCTCAGCACCACATCTCTGCAGCTTTGAAACACCTCCAGGGGTGGGGATTCAACCTCCTCACTGCACAGTCTCTGTCGGTCTCTGAGAACTCTTTCGGGGAGTTTTTTTGTCGTAGCAAACTAAGCCTCCCCCAGTGCACTTGAGGCCATTTCCTTTCATCCTATCACTTGTTCCTAGTGGAAAGAGATCAGCACTCATCTGTCTTCAGCCTCTTTTCAGGGAATTGTAGAGAGCCAGAAAGTCTCCCCTCAGCCTCCTTTTCTCCAGACTAAATAATCCCAGTTCCCTCAGCTCCTCTCACCAGACCTGTTCTCCAGACCTTTTACCAGCTCATTGACCTTCTCTGGACATGCTGCAACATCTCAATGTCATTCTTGTAGGGAGGGCCCCAAAACTGAACCCAGGACTGCTGCATATGGGGGGACAATCACTTCCCTGGTCCTGCTGGCCACATGATTGCTGATCCAGGCCAGGATGGTGTTGGCCTTCTTGGCCACATAGGCTTATGATGTCTTATGTTCAGATGTCTTTCAACCAGCACCCTCAGATCCTTTTCTGCTGGATAGGTTCCAGCTACTCTGTTCCAAGCCTGGAGCATTCATGGGGTTATTGTGATCCAAGTACAGGACCCAGCACTTGGTCTTACTGAATTTCATACCATTGGCCTTGGGACATTGATTCAGCCTGTCCAAGTTCCTCTGTAGAGCCTTCCTGACTTCAAGCAGATCAACATTCACGCCCAATTTATTGCCATTTTCAAACTAACTGAGGTTGCCTTGATCCCCTTGGCCAGATCATCAAAGAGAAATGGCCCCAATACTAAGCCTGGGGAACACCACTTGTGACCATCCCCCAATTGGATTTAACTCCATTCACCACCATTCTTTGGGCCCTCCAATCCAGATAGTGTTTTACCCATCAAAGCACCTACCTGTCCAACCTTCCAAGAGTCTTAGAGGAACAGACTTTTATGCTTCTGTGCACCACCTTTCTCTGCCATGACTGTGTCCATGAAGGATTAATTCACCACTTTCAATTCACTAACAATCAGATGGTATTTGTCTGCATACCACCTTTGTATCTTTTAATCATACAGATGGTCTTTTATCTGCCCAGCCCCATAGCATTCCTATATTACTTAAACTTGGCAGTGATGTTTAGAAACAACTTTTCCCAAGCCATTTTTTTCTTGTAAAAACCATCCAACCACAGCTTTCTAAATGTCCTTTGTACTGTGGCTGTATAGATTGTGTACCTAAGTGGCTTGCACAGCATTTAAATTCTCTTGATAGGGAAAAGTCTGCTTGGCAGAGACAAGTGTTTAAAAGGATCAGAAATTAGTACAAAATCTATGCCACTGTGTGACCTTAAAGTTATAATTTCAAGCTCTCACAATTTAGGCAATCCAAAGGTTCTAAAATTGCCTTTGGTTCTTTGTTAAGCGCCAGAGAGATGGAGGTGCCTGTGTCACACTGCCACCTGTGAGGTTATTATGGGCCAGCTGATGGCAAGGGTCTGGCTGCACAATGTTTTACCCAAATGATTCAAATGAAATGTTCTTATGTTGTAGGCACAGAGCTCTTTGTTCCTCTAAAATGGTATTTCAAGATGGTAGCTGAGAAAGAGAACTCCTCCTTGAAGTGTTATTTGCAGTAGTAAAAGTACTTTGAGGAACAAAGGGAGTGAGCAACTCATTTTTGTGCCACAGTATTTTGCTTCCTTGTGAATTCATCCCAACCCTCCCAAACCATAACTCTTGTCCTAGCCACAGTACTATCAACAGCACCTTCCAGGACACACAGAAGCAGCGCATAGACTTGAACGTACACATTACCCAGGGATGCATAAAGGCTCAGGCAGGAAAAGCTTATGGGCTACCACTGTGGGTTGAAGACCTTCTTGTGGCCAGGGGAGGTGCTTGTTCATTTTATCTGCTTTTTTATGTTAGTCAGCTTCTCAGATTTCCCACTCAGTGTGTGGCCTTCATTGTGGTTGGTTGATTATTTTAACTTCCATTATTTCCATGCTGGTAATATTTCAACTCATTAGCTGATTTCAACCTAATGGTTGAAATGGTTTTCAATGGCTGGAATGCTGCCTAGAAGAGAAAGACTGGAGAGTACTGCTCAGCAGCTACTTGAATGTGAGCCAGTGTGTGCCCAGGTGACCAAAAAGGCCACCAGCATCCTGGCCTGGATCATGTATAGTGTGACCAGCAGGAGCAGGGAAGTGATCATCCACCTGTACTCAGGACCTCAAATCCTGAGTTCAGTTTCAAACTGTTTACTACAAGAATGACATTGAGGTGCTGGAGCATGTCCAGAAAAGGGCAACAAAGCTGGTGAAGGGTCTAGAGAACAGGTCTGGTGAGGAGAGGCTAAGGGAATTGAGGTTGTTTTGTGTGAAGGAGGCTTAAGGGAGATTTCATTGCTCTTTACAACTCCCTGAAAGCTTTCAGACTAACTTCTTGACTGTTAAAACTGTTTGTCATGCTAGACATAACTTACTAGAAATCATTTGCTACACTCTGCATTGATATTACCTCCCAGAGACACCTCAACTGAATTTATGGAAGAAGATGTTCCCTGAATATTACTTGCTGAAGAAACTACAAGTCATGGGACAAATCTGGAATACTGCATCCAGTTCTGGAATCCTCAGTTCAAGAAGGAGAGGGAGGTAATGGACAGAGCCCAGTGGAGAGCCACTAAGATATAGAGGGGACAAGGAAAGGCTGAAAGGGCTGAGGCTGTTTAGCCTGGAGGGAGGGAGAATCTCAGTAATGCTGATCAGCATCTAAAAGGCAAGTGTCAGGAGAATGGAGCCAGACTCTCCTCGGTGGGGTGCAGTGACAGCAGAAGGGACAATGGACACAAACTGGAATACAGGAAGTTCCACATAAACATAAGGAACAAATTCTTCACTTTGAAGATGGCAGAGAACTGGACCAGGCTGCCCAGAGAGATTGCAGAGTCTCTTTCTCTGGAGGCATTCCAAACCCACCTGGACATGTTCCTGTGTGATTTATTCTAGGTGATCCTGCTTTATCAGGTGTGTTGGACTAGGTGATCTCCAGAGGTTCCTTCCATTCTGTGATTATGTGATTCTGTGAAATCAAGGTTTGATGAAGTAGAGACTCAGATTTGAATTCCTGAATGATACCTAAAAGTGCACCCTCCAGGAACAGTTAGAGCTAAACATCCACAAGAATAATTTTATCCTTCCACTAGAAGTAGAAGGATTAATGTTTGCTTTGTTACAGAGGCAGATGCCACTAAGTAGCGGCCACTTAGCTGGTTCTTGTCCTGTGGGAGTGTTGTGGAGACATAGCACAGGAATGAGGAGAGCCTTAAAGATTTTCCATCAGGGTGACCTGAAAGCTGTGAATCAAAATTGTCTCTAGGTAAAAAGCAGGTGATGGTCTTCAGGACCTTACTGGTTTAATATAAACCTGCTGGATTGGACTGGGCTTTGATTAATCTGGTCTAGTGGAAGATGTTCCTGCCCATGGCAGGGTGGTTGGAACTAGATGATCTTGAAGGTCCCTTTGACTAAGACCATGCTGTGATTCTGAAATAGGAACAAGTATTGCCTTATTTGTGGTGGTTGTAGTTAGATGCATCAAGGATTTGTGCAACACTCTGGTTGTTCCCAGCTTTCATTTACTTGTTCTATAAGGAGCTTTTCACTCTTTCCCTTTCCTACTGCAGCTCTTCTTTGCTTGTGTTGTAAGGCAGCAATGGTGCATCACGCAGCTCACAGACCATACACAGCAAAAAAACTTTGTCAAGTAGCTTGCTCTGAACATCGTAGATTTTACCATCATCCTGCTTCTTTGCAAAGTTGTCCTTGCCCTTCAAGGTCAAGTCCTGTGTGAATGTAGACATGCCATCCATTCTGTGTCTTCTTTCACAGAATTGCAGAATGGTAGGAGGCGGAAGAGACCTCTGAAGATCAGGATCACCTGTCAGGATCACCTGTCAGGATCACCCTGCCAGAACAGGATCATCTAGGGTATGTCACACAGGAACATATCCAGGTGGGCTTTGATAGTTTTTAGGGACAAGACTCCTCAACCTCTTCCAGTGCTCTGCCACCCTCAAAGCAAAGAAATTCCTTCTCATGTTGAGATGGAACTTCCTATGTTCAAGTTTATGCCAATTACTTCATGTCCTGTCACTCGGGAGCACTGAGAAGAGTCTGACTCCATCTTCCTGACACCCACTCCTTAGATATTTGGAAGTATTAGTAAGGTGCTGAAATGTCATCCCAGGTCTTAAGATCTCATCTATTCTAGATGGGCATGGATGAAGATTTCTACCTAGTCCACACACATTAAGTCCATGGGCAGCCTGAATCCCAAGTAAACACAGAATTTAGCCCATTTCCTGGTGCAATGGTTTGGAAGTTCCCCGCCCC